>RCUC01148590.1:0-11062 GCA_003697995.1 Taxidea taxus jeffersonii | reverse complement strand
GAATGAGCCACCCAGGCACCCTAAAGCCCTTTTTAAATGAAGTATCATGAGATGGTTTTTATCTCAGTTCTATATTCTCCATGATGGACCTTCTGGCTATTTTCCGTTGAGAAACTCATTAAGCTCATCACATTGCAATGTTGGAGAGATCTTTCTGCTCCTATCTTTGTATTTCTTTCCTTCATTTTTATTCATTACATTCACATTGGTTCCCTCAGACTCCTCCGAACAGTCCCCCTCCCTTAGGTTAGATGGCACGCTAAAACAACTGCAGAGCCACTTGAACGATCACTGAGAGAATAAAGGTGGCCAAGTCTGTAGCTCGCACTCGCACACAGACACACACTGGTTCCCTGCCGCATCCAAACAGCAGTTTCTCTCTGTTGGGACTGCCAGTGTTGTCAACACTCTACATCCTTTCGACTGTGCGAATCTGGCAAAAACTCCCTCCCACGTTTCCAGGGGAGGCTCCTGGACTCTTCTATGGCGGTGTTACTTCGAGCTTCTCTGCTGCATGCACTCCCGAACATGCCAGCTTGTTCCTCCACAGAATAAACACATGGGCAGTTAAAGGTCTAGGAAGAGCTTTATAAGCCGGGGGAAACTGTCTTCAAGACTGATCAGTTTTTAGGGAGCCATTTCCGGGAAAGTTAACACCGCCACCATTTGCTGCTAAGTAAGCTCAAAGAACCTGCAGGGGACTGAAACGGGCTGGCTGGCTGGACTCCCTGTTTCTTTAGAGCCAGGCTTTTCTTTCTAACACTTGGGTCGTAAGGAAATACAGAGGTGCCTAGTAACACTGAGCCCAGCAGAACAGAATGCCCACAAGCAGAAGCAGTGAGTTGCTGCCTCAGACAGGGATGCCACCTTCTTGTTCTAGCCATCTGCACCCACTGAATGGTTTGGTTTTTTTTTTTTAAAAAAGCACACCATAAAGACTTAAAAAAATATTTATGAGAGGGAGAGAGAGAGAGCGAGCAGTGGGAGAGGGGCAGAAAGAGAGGAGGAGAGAATCTCAGACTTCCCACTGAGCGCGGGGCCACACGCAGGGCTTGATCCCACGACCCCGAGATCACGACCTGAGGCGAAATCAAGAATCACACACTCTACTGACTGAGCCACCCAGGAGCCCCCATAAAGACTTCTCTATCTACAAATACAAGTTGCAGTTGACCGCTCTTAAATATCAACTATTTTAGTTGCTTGTTACTAGAAAAGCAGATAGAGCTGTTCTGGTTGAAATGGGGGAAGAGTTGGCCTCCCCTGACATCCACAAAACCCTCACAAAAGCTCTGTGGAACTCTTCAGTGGAAACAGCCTGAAAACCTTTGATCTTGTTCAGAATCTCAACCCAGTTTTTGAGTCATGGCTCTGGCTCATGGTGTTTTTTGTTTGGCTCCTCTGTGCTTTAAACATTGTTGTACTCATTTCCAACACTTACAATCAACAGATTTTGTTTTTGTTTTTTTTTTGTAGAATCAATACATTAAAAAAAAGATTTTATTTATTCATTTATTTGAAAGAGAGATGGAGAGAGCAAGCAAGCATGAGTGGGGGGAGGGACAGAAGGAGAGGGAGAAGTAGACTCCTCACCGGGCAGGGAGCCCAACATGGGACTCGATCCCAGGACCCTGGAATCATGATCTGAGCCAAAGGCAGACACTTTACCAACTGAGTCATCCTGGCACCCCTAGAATCAACAGATTTTTGTACAAAGTCATGAATATCAAGCTCTTCTTAAAAACTAAGATGAGGACAGACAGTGCCTGCACTCCCTCATGGGCACAGTGAACTGAGGTCATTGCTACTCACTACTGCCTTTCGCCAGGTCTGGGCACTCATTTAGGTCACCTGCCTGCCCCGACTAGTCTTATGGCCCCTGGGAGAACTGATCTGGCCATTCTCATTTTACAGTTGAGGCAACAATAATGCCCTGGGTCATGGCAACGGCAGGATGAGAACCTGGAATTCCCGAGTACGGGTTGAGCACTGATTTGTCTAGCACACACTGGCATTTCCCAATCTGGGGTTCTAAGGAAGTGATCTTCAGAATCCATGAGAATTCTTTTCCTTAAGAATATGTCTATATTGGATAGACATTTAAGAAATCCCATGCTACACCAAACTACCATTGGCATGTCTGAGATTTCACAGTCATAGATGTCTTCAGTTAGTCCTGCTTCGCTGTCAGTCTTAGAAAAGCAGGACTAATACGGCATACCTCTCTAGTACGCAATTGGGGATAGGCTGTTAGCTGGATATGTCCCCTGAAATGTAACATGTAGACACAGATAAGAGCTAGTAAGCAGTGAGTGGTTCTGAATCCTCCAAGTCAGCCTCACTGTGGGACCTACAGTTAAGGGCACAGGAGAGAGCCCAAGGTGAGGGCACTGGTGAAGCCAGGGAAAGAGTATCTTTCTGCTTGATTTTTAACATAGACTTTAATCCATTAATTATACCGGAAGTAGCTCAGCAGAGAGGTAAGTAGGCGTGGCTGCCAGATGACTTGGGTTCAAATCCCAAGGCCACCATTTACTACTGGTATGATGCTTTGGCAAGATACTTAAGCTCTCTGTGCCTCAGTATCATCATCTGTGAGATGGGGATGATGGTATTTACCATGTGAGGTTACTGTGAGAATTCAACAGATAAGCACCTAAACTCAATGCCTAGCACATGGCGGATACTGAGAAAAGGTTTGCTATTATTGGCACAGCAGGTTTATAGTTTACAAACCACTCCCATCTCCTTCCATTTCTTCCATGTAACAAAGTTTTGAGGTAGGCCAAAAGAACCGTATCCATTTTGACAGACAGGAAATCTAGGAGGTTAACTGAATAGCTCATCTGTCTACGGCCATACCACCCTGAATGCGCCCGATCTCCTCTGAATAGCTCATCTGTGGTCATATAGGGAGTAAAGGAGAAAGCCAGTGCTAGGGTTCAAGTTTTCTGCCTCAAGATCCTATGTTCTTTCTACTGCCCACAATGCCTTAGGAGCCTCTCTGCAGTAGGAATGCTTTTCAAGGACTATTCTGAAGGTTAGATGTCAATGAGACAGGGAAGCTGAAGACTCCACAAAAATCTGCTTTTTGCTCCTTTTCCTGCTTCTATTCTTGTGAGGACCTACACCCCCACTTTACATATTCCTCACAGTGCAAATAGAGTATGTCTTCCTTGTAAGGGACAAGAAGTTAATGATCTCTTTAGCGTCTTCCAGTATATCAGATAACATCGAAGGAAGGACCGGGGAAGAATGATGGGCCGAAGCCATCATGTGCATCTTCTAGACCACCAGTGTTAGACATCTCAACGCCGAGACCCCTGGCTCCAAGGAATAAGTGACTTATCGCAGATACCTAGACCCTTGTCTTTGTTCTAACTGGCTCCCGGATGCCTGAGAGGACATGCAGGCCAGATTACAATCCTCAGTAAAAAACCTGAGACCCCATGGGATGCCTTGGTGGCTCAGTCAGTTAAGTGTCTGCCTTCAGCTCAGGTCATGATCCCACGGTTCTGGGACTGAGTCCCACGTCAGGCTCCCTGCTCAGCAGAGAGTCTGCTTCTCCCTCTCCCTCTGCTTTTCCCCCTGCTCATGCTCTCTCTCAAATAAATAAATAAAATCTTAAAAAAAAATAACAGAACAAAACCCACAACCCCAAGCGAAGATGAAATGGTTTCTCCTTTCCTGTCTCCTAGACAGTATGTATCTGCACTCTCTTTACACCTGCAATAAGCTCTGCTCTCATTTCCAACTGACTTGTGTTTGACTTCTAGCCTGCAGGTAGCCAAGGACCCTCTTAGCAGGTCCTGCAGGACCCCCTCTGGGTCCTCACACCTGGCCTGCCTGCATCATCAACACATGTCAACACACACGGTGGGAGCAAATAACTTATAAGTTAGGGCTTCCAAGGGAACTAGCAGAAGCGGGTGGGAAAAGGATTTATAAAGAAAAATGATAAACAGGAGCACACTGAGGAAAATCCCTGTTTGAAATTAAAAATGCCCTGGAGGGCATGGTGCTCCAATGATGGGCAGTTCCCAGGGGGTAGCAGTAGTTTCTACGTGGGATTCATGGGCCCTTCCACGGCACTCTGGTGGATTTCTGAGCTTGACCAGCTCATCCAGCAGGGAGGAAGTGCAGCGTGGGGGCTGGGCAAGGGACTGGAGTGGGAGGGGAAGAGACCCCTGCAACGGAGCTGGAGACTCTCAACACATTGCTGGTGAGAGTTCAAGTAAGGCAGCAGCCAACATTTCCCAGGCAAAGTAGACTTGCCAGATTATGGGATTTCTGCTGGTGAAAGCCTCAGGATGTTTCTTATGGTATTTCCTAAATTACTGCTTTGGATGCTAGAGATTTTATGTTGGAACTAGGCATGTAGCAAGCTCACTGGAAAGAGATCTTGAGTAGTCTGTTTAGAACTCTAGCTTGGGCCTAGAGGCAGTAATGGAAATTGGCACTGGCCTGGACAGGTATATTTTCAGTTTTATTAACGCCTGAACAGGCCCACAGTTTTATTTTTTTTAAGGGAAGTGTGGGGAAAAGGCCAGTCTCTTTATGTTGTTCTTCATACTGAAGGCATTTGCTTCTCCCTTTACATTTCCAGCCCCCCCTCCACCGTGCTTAACTCCCCACTTGCTCCGCCCATTCACCCCCATTTTACCCCTCCGTACCCCTCCCCACATACTAGGTCTGGTTGAGGTGGGCCAGGGCCAGGTAACAGCTGTGGTAAACAGTTTTTCTGAAATCGCTCCTGAAATAGCTTAATGGGTTTCCTTTCCCTGCAGCTACTTTCTATCCTCCGAGAAACTGTTCCTCTAGCACAACACGGTGAAGAATGCTGGAGAGGTAATTTTTTAATCTTCTTACCTTGAAGACGTCCTGCCATCATCCCTCCTCCCAGGTGCAGGACACTAAGCTCCACTCTCCATTTTTACATTCTTTTCCTGTAGGATTGCCAGATAAAATACAGTAAGTGCAGTTATTTGAATGTCAAAGAGACAAAAATAATTTTTAAACATAAGTATGTCCCAAATATTGCATGGGACATGGTAATACGAAAAAAAAAAAAAAACAATACTGTTTGCTGCATGTCGGAAATTCAAAGTTAACTACATATCCTGCATTAATTTTTGCTAAATTTAACAATCTTATTTCCCTGGGAAAGTGCCTACTGAAGAGAAGAAAGAATAATACTGGCAATTTAAGGTTTTTTAATTGAATAATATAATATGTAAGTAACAATATAATAATAATTGAAAAATACAATGTATTAAAGACAATTTTTTTTAATCTTTTTTTAAAAAATATTTTATTTATTTTATTTGTCAGAGAGAGAGAGCTCAGGCAGACAGAGTGGCAGGCAGAGAGGCAGAGGGAGAAGCAGGCTCCCTGCTGAGCAAGGAGCCCGATGTGGGACTCGATACCGGGACGGTGGGATCATGACCTGAGCCGAAGGCAGCTGCTTAACCAACTGAGCCACCCAGGCGTCCCTAAAGACCATTTTTTAAGGAAAGAAAAATCAGTACATTAAACTGACCATTTCAAACACACACACACACACACACACACACACAATTTTCATTTCTGCATCTTCTTTTCAAGTTTTTGTCCCTGCAATTTTTCTTGTTATGTAAAAGAACATGAAACGGGAATAAAGTCTGTTGTTTAGTTACTAGCTTTGTACTAATGTTAATCTCCTGGCTTTGATAGTATGCTACAGTTTTATAACTTGTCAACATTAGAGGAAGCAGGGTCAAAAGTATTATGTGAACTTTCCATACCATTTTTTGAAAGACTTTTAAGTCTCAAATTATTTCAAAATAGAAAGTTAAAACAACAACAAAAAAAACCAAGTCCCATTGTAAGAGGCCATTTCATGGTTGTCACCTGTTCACTGCTGCTTCCTACCACAAGGCTCCATGAGACAATGACCCTCAATATTGGTAGCCTGGGGAGCCTAGAGAATAATAAGCACATCAGAGTGCTCAGAAAATGTTTATGCTTCTGTTTTTGTTTTTTTAAGATTTATTTATTTATTTTAGAGAGGGGGCATGTAGGGCAGAGGGAGAGGGAGAGACAGAATCTCAAGCAGACTCCCCACTGAGTGTGGAGACCAATGTGCAGCTCCATCTTGCGACTCTGAGATCATGACCTGAGCTGAAATCAAGTCGAATGCTTCACCCACTGAGTCACCCAGGCAGCCCCCAAATGTTCCTGTTTTTATTTGTTTGTTGTACTTGTTTATTCCTTAAGTGACAATGTACTGTTCTAAGTTAACATTAGTTGGTTGATGAATGCTTCTTTGGCCATGAGATGGTAGGACCGCCCTCCCCCCCACTTTTTTTAAGCTGTCCCAGGTGGGACACAAGAATACCGAGAACTATGATTTTATTTTCCTAATCAGATCCAACTCCGTTATTAGTTTTATACCTGTAAGCAATGCCGGTTAGCATTTATTAATGCCCACTCAGACTCATATTCAAAAACAGGAAATGCGCATCTGCTCCTGTCAGTGCATTTTTAGGCACTGTCTTACAAAGTTTGGAGTTGTTTGCTAAATGTCAGGCCTTTCTAGCACAGCACGGAGGTAACCATCACACAGAAAGTACTTAATGTGCATTTCTTCGTTTCCTTCAGTTCTTTGTGGGCCACAGAGCCTTCTCCACCATTAATAACAGATATTAGGGCTTGACACTAAAAACACTTGGTATAACTATAAAAGCTACAAACTATATGTTCAGCCCAAATGGTACTGTTTCTGTTTTATTTTTTTTAAAACTGTAAGATAATATAAGGTGTCTTAACGACAACACATAAAAATATATTCAGTATTATAAACAGATCAAGAGGAAATACGCTGATGGCAGTAAGCATCAATTAAATCTTTTCCAGCTAGTTTTATTTGTCTTTTATGGAAAGTTTTTAAAGAGATGGTTTGCACAATTCAGGTCTTATAGAAAGTCGTTAGAACATATTTGAGATGATGACTTCTTTTTGATTAGTCTACTCTGTTGTAAACAGTGAGGTGTTCAATGAAAACTTATTACTGATCATGATAATTAGGATAACAAAGGTACTTCCTACTGATACATTCATTTTTAAAAGATTAACTCTCTGTATTTTATCCTCCTTAACTTCTGCAATCTTATTTAAAGCTATAAGAGTTATAGCCGTCGTAGCAGCTGCAAAGATTTATTGAGTACTTACTATATGTCAGACATTATTCCAAGTCCTTTACATGCATTAACTTATTTAATTCTCCCCAAAGCCCTATTATAATGATAATAGCTACTGGTGCTATAGCATTTACTATGTGTCAGTCACTGTTTAAGCACTTTGTATTAACTCACTTAAGTCTCACGGCAGATATGTGACAAAGGTACAACTGTTAATCCCTTTATAGGGAGGAGAGGAAGAGCAGGCTTTAGAGATGTTAGTAACTAGCTGAAAACCACGCAGCTCAGTACAGGGCAAAGTCAAGGTACCAGGAAATAGCAAATGTCATTCCGTCACTTCTCTTAATTCTTGGCTGTCACGGGTCCTCCTTGATTTTGTGGTCACCCAACAAAAGGACACTCTATATTGCATTAAAAGCTCTGATAACAAATATACCAACCATTAAAAGAGACTTCAAATCACCATCACAGAATTGCTAAAATGGTCATATCCTGAATAGGCTTGATCTGCTACTGTTGTCACTTTCTGCATTTTGTTGGTCTCTTATTTGTCTCTGTGTGTGTGTGTGTGTGTGTGAGAGAGAGAGAGAGAGAGATAGAAAGAGAAAGAGAGAAGGGGGTGAAGGGAAGGAGGAATGAATTATATGACTCTACTGTAGCCAAAACAGGAGTTAGCCAACACACCAAGAATGGCAGAGAAAAATCTGGGTCTTTGATGACACCGTCGAGCAGCAGAACTAAGCAGTCCTGGGACCACCACACGTCTCTTATATTAGCAATAGCCTTCCTGTGCGGAGCAATCTTCAGCTCGGCTTTCTATACACAAAGATGAAAATACCTTAACAGACACAAATACACTAACTACATGCATATTTCCTCTTACAGTTCTGTTTCTACTTCAACTTTCTTGTCTTGGTGTACTCTCCAGAGATATACAGAACACACACACACACACACACACACACACCCTCTCCAGGTGGTACTGCTGTGAATCAGTGTGCTACCAATCTCCAACTCTCAGTGGCTTAAAACACCATATATTTCTTGTTCATGCCTCTTGCCTGTGTCTGTTCCGCAATGGCCCCTTGTTATACCCTCTGAGACCAAAGTTGATGGAGAACAGGAACTAAAAAAAGGCAGGTCACTGTGGCAGGAGGCAAAGAGACGTCCAGAGGATCTCATTTTGGCAACTGAATGCCCTGGCCCAGAAGTGACCCACATCATTTCTGCTTACAACCTACTGGCTAGAACTAGGTACATAACCCCTATCCAACCTCAGGAAGAGTCAGGAAATGCAATGAGACCGTGTGCCCCGAAGGAGAAGTGGGACAGCACTAGGTACTGGAGGGAATTCCTAAATACACTATTCACCTAGGGAGGGGAAATGGGGCATAGAACGTATGTGTGGGAAAGGGAATTTTTTTTAAACCACATACCTTTTTAGCATTTGGATTTTCTTAAACTTTAAAAGACTGAAGGATAAGACATGGAGATAAGCACACAAATCATAAATGCACAGTTCCATGGATAATCATTAATTATCACCCAGATGAAGAAACAACACACTGTCCTCATCTCAAAAGCCCACACTGTGACCCCTCTAATTTCTACTTCCAACCTTCCAACTAAAGGTATCCTAATTTTTTTTTGTACCTCTAACTCCCTTTTTCCCATTCCCTACCCCCTTCCCCAATCTGCCTCCCCTTTGGTAACCACCAGTGTGTTTTCTGTATTAAAGAGTCCGGTTTTTGTTTCTTTGTTGTTTAGGTTCCATATATAAGTGAAATCATATGGTAATTGTCTTTCTGTGAGACTTATTTCACTTAGCATAAAAGTTATTTTGATTTTTAATACCATAGGTTAAAACCTTTTTTTAAAAAGGTAGTATTTACAGATTTATCAGGAGCGAAGTAAAAGGTAACATCCCCTCCGGGTTTCTCTAAATCCCGGGGTGGGGGGCGGGAGCAGGACACATGACTTACAGGTTATTTTGGATAACAGAAAGTTACAGGAGGCAAAGAGTGGGTAGAGATGCAGGTGGACCCAAGAGAATCAGGTTCTGAGGCTTGTAGGTGGAAGGCTCTGTGGGTGGGAGAGATGATACCCGCCCCATGCACCCCTCAGGGTGTCAGGACCTCTGATGAGGTGGCATATGGCTCTCTGGAACTTATCCATGGACTTCTTGGCTTTGAAGCCTTGGGACCTAGGCTAGCGCTGACTGGAATGTTGAGAGGCTTCTTAGTGGCAGTTATGTCCGATAGATGACAGAGGATCAGGCTCAACACTGGCACTGGGAAACAAGAGGAAGGAAGGGACAGCACCCACTCGGGACTAAGGACCAGGTTCCAGTCCACTTCTGTGAGCCCCGGGATTCCGAGTCTCCACCACGCGGAGGTAGTAAGGGTAAGTGGTGGTGCTAAGCGACCCCATAATAACCGCTTTGGGAGGTCCTCCCAGCTAGGGAGATGAGGGCACAAAGCTGGATATAATTTAGTTTAAGAAACAAAACTATATCATGAATCTCGCCCCTCTGCCAGGTGCCTGGGAATGCACACTTGTCTTCACAATGCAGTTCTACCTTCCCCTATGTTGCTGACGCCCAGGTCTGCCTAAAGCAGCAGAGCCTGGGGCTGGCAGCGTGTTCTTTGAAGCCCTAAGGCCTATTCCACTTCCTAACGTGTACCGCTGCCCTGAAGTAAAGGGGCGAGGGGAGGACACATCACGAGCGCATCACTCCGGGCTTAACCAGGAAGGACATATAGGTATGGATGTTCATGTATCCGTGACTGAAAAAGATACCGGAATTCTTAGCAACGGCCTTGCACAATTAGGAGAGCCTTGCCAGGCACTCTCCACAAGGCTGTCCTGACCAACGCTGGCGCTTGAAATTCATAAGACAGTCAAGAAGGGAAGCTCACGAGGGCAGGCCAGAACCCCCAGAAGCAGGAGCTGGAACACCACGTGGGGAGACTGAAACCCAGGTCCTGTTTGTTCCCCCGGCCTTATCGATGAAGGGACCCCGCAGAAGCTGACGCCCAGTACCACCTGCCGAACAAGGCTACATCCGCCACAGGGTGCAGACAAACTAAAGGAAGGGACACCCAGCGGAAAGGGAGCGAAAGCCCGGGCCCACCAGCAGCTTTACCTTTGCTTCAGTGGGGTGATAGACAGCAAAGAGGGGGACCCTACAAGATGGCTGCTGCCCCGTTGCCTGCTTCCATCTCTCGCGAGACAACGTCTCTTGGAGCCCATGTTAACCTGAAGGAAAAGGAACCCTGGGAAATGTAGTCCAGCCTGGCCAATTATGCAGGGCCCAAAGCCATCCCTGTGAGCCCTGAGAAAGCCTCATTAAAGCCTCACACGGTGGCCCGTATTTCGGGAAGTGAGTTTGGTCTTTAATCTAATACCATGTTTCCTGTTCCTTCCTCCCCCAGCTGCTTTCTGCTCTTCCTGGTGGATCCCCACTTATGTTATTCCATGTCCTCTGAGAAGCTGTTACCAAGATCCATTAAAAGTGCAAGAAATTAATGAGGGGAAATGCCTGAAAGAAAAGGGGAGGAAGCCGGGAGAGGCTTGAAAAGTCATCAGACCCCCATAGAGGTCTGACCTCAGAGAGGAAGTGACATAGCTGGCAATGCAAATCTAAGGAAGTCTGGGCAAAGCTTCCTGCTGGAAGAGCCCTGTACTTCCCACTGAGAGGCTTGCCTTCCTATCCTGGCTGTGCCTAGTGACCACAGGAACTGCCAGGAAATGCTGGCCTGGGGGGAAGGAAGCCTGCGAGGGATTTCAGAGCGCAGCCCTGGGCCCTTGGTCAATTGCACTCCTGGATTAGGAGGTTTGGGGGCTCTCCTAATGGCTGGTCCACTGCTTCATTCTCATTTCTT
>RCUC01148589.1:0-29314 GCA_003697995.1 Taxidea taxus jeffersonii | reverse complement strand
AGAGGGAATATTCTCAAATCCTTTATAAGGTAAACTTGTGCTGCAAATTACTTGGATCAAAAACTAATACATAGGGACGCCTGGGTGGCTCAGTTGGTTAAGTGGCTGCCTTCGGCTCAGGTCAAGATCCCAGCGTCCTGGGATCGAGTCCCACATCGGGTTCCTTGCTCAGCGGGGAGCCTGCTTCTCCCTCTGCCTCTGCCTGCCACTCTCTCTGCCTGTGCTCACTCTCTCTGTCAAATAAATAAATAAAATCTTTAAAAAAAAAAACTAATACATAAATGCTTAGAGCCGTGTAATTGGGAATAATAAATACACTCTAATGAAGCATCTTGAAAGGGAAGAGCCTCAGGTATGTTGAGAGGTTAGGCATTCAAGTGTAAGGCTCCTGGCTTTGATCGTTATTTTTAAATACAATTTCATTGCAGTGCATCTATAAATCAGCATCCGGTGGTAGGAAGTGATTCTATGGTAAGAATGAGATGCTGTAGATAATGGGGCTAAAGGAGACACTATAGGTAATGACAGACTTTCATGTCTTCGTATTGATGGGAAGAGGTCAATATCGCATGGCATCATATACTAGAACAACAGAGCTGTCGAATGTTTTCCAGACTTACTTATCTAATCAGCCACAATGTCAAACAAAGGATAGGTTCTAATAGTAAAATGATCCAAGCACAGTAACAGCAAAGGTGAAGTCTGAAAGGGTTTCCCCCCTTCTTTTCTGCAGTGAAACAGCCTAAATAGCAACTCTTGGCAGAAAGGTAGTGCTTAGGAATTTTTCTTAAAGTATCATTTCCCAGGTAAATTTATTTCACAAAGACCTATATCCTTGCTAACCTTTATGGAGAACAGTTGATTCAGTCCTGCCCCACTGGCAACAGTAAGTGAAGTTCTCATTCTCAGAATCAGCTGAGCATTGCTGAGATCATTTTAATTTGGCTTTACTAGGTGAATATTTGTCTCATGCCTATCCCCATCAGACTCCAAGTACTATGAGAACTGGATTAAATCTGTCTTCATCACTGTATACTCATTACCAACACAGTGCCCGGCACATGGTCATTGAATAAATATTTGTTGAGAGAATGAATGTATTTACCAGGGGAACACGTGACCTCCAAGGCCAAGTTCAAGGTCTTTAATAGCTTCAGCAGCAAAAGATCCTTATCCTTTAAGTCCTCTAGTATCTCTTTGACTTGTGTTATTTGTGTCTCCTTTCAGCCCTCAAAGTTTGTTGGAGGGCATGACTTGTGTTTATGTGTGTCTGTGTGTGTATGTCTGTGTGTATAAGCTTTTGAATATCTAAGGTGATACTTTGCATATAATAGAGATTCAATAAATACTTATTAAATAAATAAATAAATGAGATTACTGGATTTTCTAAGATGTTACAACTGTTCTGAAGATATTCACATTATTTGACAACAAAACTATGGCTAATTATGGACTGCTGTGTAGAAAGTTATAGTTTTGTAATTTTTATTAATAAAAATAATAAGCAGGGGTGCCTGGGTGGCTCAGTTGTTAAGCGTCTGCCTTCGGCTCAGGTCATGATCCCAGAGTCCTGGGATGGAGGCCTACATCAGGCTCCTTGCTCAGTGGAAGCCTACTTCTGCCTCTCTCACTCCCCCTGCTTGTGTTCCCTCTCTAGCTGTGTCTCTCTCTGTCAAATAAATAAATAAAATCTTATAAAAAAATAAAGTTAAATAAAAAATAAAAATAATAAGCACACATGTGTGTATCAGTATGCACAATTTGCGGTGTGAGTCTGATTTGCTTCCTGGCATATAAATCATGGAAATCCTGAAAAACAAACTGTCACCTCACAGCCAGAGCCTAACACAAGGTTTTTTAATCCTTGAGGTTTTTCAACAGCTTAAGCAACACTTTTTCAAATGCAGTAACACTGATATGCAGACATATTTACTGTCCACTCACAAAGCCATTCTTCAATATGATTATAATATGCCTTCCTGGATGTCATTAAAAATCAGTGTCTTATTTTTCTAGGATATGTTAGCTGACATCCTGCGTGAGAGCAGGTAATGGAAAATATGACTCCTCAAGCCTCCTTCCACTTCTTAGTTCTATGCTACAACCTTGACAGTCTGCTTCCAAAGTCAAGGTATTCTTGCAAAACCTCAACATCTTTGAGCAACTTGTTTTGTCCTTAAAATATGTTCCCAGGAGCTTAATAAATATTATCTTTACAACTTGTTTAGTGGCAAAATAATGAATCCTTGGTGTGTGCTCATCCTCTGCTTTGCTAATAGGCAAGACAGATTCAGACTGTTCTAACCAAAACTCAATTCAAGGGCAGAAAGCAGTCCTAAAAACTGTTAAAATTCAAATACTTGGTAACTGTATGTGCAGCATGTGTGTTTGAGGAAGGGCTATTATTTTAAAAGATAAATTGCACCTTGTTGAGGAATTCCAAATATCATCTGAATATATTTATAACTGAAATGCTCCCAAGTTTACAAAGAGCTCTTAATGAAATTGCAACCTTGTATAGACAAGTGTCCATGGAGGAACAATTTCAAAGCCATCTCCTTTTTTGTTTCCTCATGGGGTCTACAACCATGCCAGGGCATTAAAATTAATGAATAGGTCATACTGCAGTTTTTCCTGCCTCTCTTGCTTTTCATTTGTCCATATTTCAGGCTTTACAGAAATGACAGATTTTATGCTTTACCTCAACATCCTCTGATTACTCCTCTCAGTTCCTGCTTTTCCTAGTGGATCTGTTTTACTGGTGGGAAAACCCACATTTATATCCCAGTATTTTATTTTATTTTATTTTAAAGATTTTATCCATTTATTTGTTAGAGAGAGCGAGCACAGGCAGACAGAGAGGCAGGCAGAGGCAGAGGGAGAAGCAGGCTCCCTGCCGAACAAGGAGCCCGATGTGGGACTTGATCCCTGGGCGCTGGGATCATGACCTGAGCCGAAGGCAGCTGCTTAACCAACTGAGCCACCCAGGCGTCCCTATATCCCAGTATTTTAATTTCATGTTCTCTCATAGACTTTATTTCTGGTTGCTACAAAGTCATCAATGATCATTTTCCACAACTGCATTATAATCTGTTATTTGGGTTATTATAATCTGTTATTTGGGTTATTATAATCTGTTATTTGGGTTACCCTCTGTTATTTAACCAGTTGCCTCTTATTGGACACTGGGTCATTTAAAAATTGTTGCCACTCTGAATAATGGCTCAGTGAACAATTCTGTACATATCATTTTTTTTCCTCTGTTATTTCCTAGGGGTACATCCCAGGACTATCATTACTTAAAAAGGGATTCAGAAGGGAAATAACTCAGCACATAATCCTAATAAAAGGAAACACTTTTAAGTTAATCCAATACAAAGTTTGCATTGAGAGACCATTTGGTTTCATCTTCACCTAACTTTTATAGGTCTTGCTTTTAACTAGCTAAATGATTACTAAAATCACCCAATTTCCCTGAGCTTTACATTCCTTTGTGCTGGATTGTGTGTTCCAGCTCCTCAGACTTATAAACCAATTGCCACATTAGAAAAGTGAATTAATGGGGCGCCTGGGTGGCTCAGTGGGTTAAACCTCTGCATTCGGCTCAGGTCATGATTCCAGGGTCCTGGGATGGAGCCCCACATCCGGCTCTCTGCTCAGCAGGGAGCCTGCTACCCCCCTCTCTCTCTGCCTGCCTCTCCTCCTACTTGTGATCTCTCTCTCTCTGTGTCAAATAAATAAATAAAATCTTAAAAAAAAAAAAGAAAAGTGAATTAATGCAATGCCTGTTATTATTATGTCTAGAAGGTCAGTCTTCCCTCAACTGTCCTCAGGTATGCAGTGACCAGACGCCAATCTTGATTAGTTGAAGGAAGAAGTACAACACATGCTGGACATGGCACTAAAAGGTCAGGATCATCTGGTGCTGGATAAGAATATTAATGGAGGGGCGCCTGGGTGGCTCAGTGGGTTAAGCCTCTGCCTTCGGCTCAGGTCATGATCCCACGGTCCTGAGATCGAGCCCCGCAACGGGCTCCCTGCGAAGCGGGGAGTCTGCTTCTCCCTCTCCCTCTGCCTGCTGCTCTGCCTACTTGTACTCTTTATCTATCAAATAAATAAATAAAAATCTTTAAAACAAAAAATAAATAAATAAATAAAAATTTTAAAAGAATAGTAATGGAAAAAAGTTCGCTGAAAGAACCTATTGAAACACCCAATTACCTGGTGTCTGTTCAAATAAGGAATCAATTAGCAGTCAAGATCTGTAAAACAATGATGGCCTTGGGAGATCTGTAAAATTATGGGCTTGGGAGGGGCAAACATACTAGACTTCTTCATGACTGGAAGCAAACAGACTCACAAGAAGCCTTCAGTAGAATGTAGCTAAGATCCAGATTTTTGGTCCAAAAGTAAATAATAATTCAAAGGAATAATTAAGGACAAAAATGAGAGCTCATTTGTGGAATTAATATTCCATAAATCTGAGGAAAATTAATATTAAAGAAGCTTTACAGAAAACTAACATTTATACCCAATTCAAGGGCATCAGACTATAAAGCAAAACACTCTAGTCCTTTCTATTTTTTGATTGTTGGACCTCAAGATTCAATGTTGGTCTTAAAATATGGGGCACCTGGAAAACCAAAATAGTTGTAGATATTCAAATCCAAATGAATACACTGGCAAAACTGTGTATCATGGAATATAATATAAAGACAAAGATTCCTACCATAACCCCTGCCGAACATTCTTAAAGATGCTACTGTAGGAGGAGAAATGAAATGGTAATGAGAAAGGATGGGTCTTTGAGGATACTGAGGAACATAATATGTGGTATCATCTGGAAAAGCTTTGCATAAGTTTCTTTCGTACAGATTTAAGGTTTAGCTTGTTTCTGCATTGTCACCAGGCATCATAAAATCAATAAAATCTTCAAAGAGTCTACAAGCCAGACAGATCTCTCTCTCTTCTCTTGCTATCCTAGATTCAAAGATATTCCACCTTTTATGGTAGTATTTTATTATATACAATATTATACTCTTAATATTTCAAGCATGAGTGATAACTTATCTCCCAAAGATACTGCAAAATTCATGAGTTTAAGATTGGAGGTTTTATTTTTTACATGGTTTGGTCAGATTTTAGAGAGTTAGACTCCCTGATTTCTCTAGCAATACTACTTGTCTTTCACATATTAAGTAATTTTTCTCAGGGCGCCTGGGTGGCTCAGTTGGTTAAGCGACTGCCTTTGTCTCAGGTCATGATCCTAGAGTCCCAGAATCGAATCCCACATTGGGCTCCCTGCTCAGCAGGGAGTCTGCTTCTCCCTCTGACCATCTCCTCTCTCATGCTCTCTCTCTCACTCTCTCTCTCAAGTAAATAAATAAAATCTTTTTTAAAAAAGAAATTTTTCTCTACCAAAGACAATATAAAGTAGATCAGAAGAGAACTTGACCTCAAAATATCTATAACGCAGAACAGCCATAGCAGCATTTGGAGACCTTATAGGAAGCAACCAATTTGTACCTATTATTAGAGGTACTGATGATGTAATTTGTGATACAAAATCAAATGGCCTCTATTACCATTACTCCTTGGAATGGCTATGTATGTCACCTAAACATTTCTTTTCCTTCCTGGATACTCAGGAAGATCTAATTTCAGGAAGATCTAATTTACCTGCCTCCTTTCATCTTCTTTAAAGTATTGTGAGTACTTTTAAACAGTTATTATGGAGAAGGAATGTGGTAAGGATTGTTGGGCACCAACTTAAAAGAGCCTGAACTTCTGATTCACTGTTTTGAGAAGAGTTCACCAGAAGAACAGCCAGACCAAAAACATCTCATCAGATTCTATGAGAGCAAAAAATAAAGTTCTATTATACCGAGCCATTGAGATGTGAGTTTTCTGGTTATAGTGTCTAGCATTAATTATCCTAACTAGAACAACTTGCTTGTATCCACCATGTAGAAGAGTAGAGTACTAAACAAATGCTTGTGGAGTTTATTACATTTTTCATATTCCAATGCTTGCTAATTCCACTTTAACTCATTTCAAAGGGTGACCAAGGCCTAAGTTCTACCCAACACAAACCAAACATCAAAATCATCCAAACCTTCTAAAAATACAGTTCAGAGATGCCATCCACAGAGATGTTGGATGGGTAGGTTTTCAGAGGGAGTCCAGGAATCTATATTTTTTATAAAGCTTCCCATGTGATTCTGATATATAGCCACCAAGTCTGGGAAGACTGGACTAAAGCTTTAACAAGAGGAAAATAAGGATTATCCCCATCCCTTTCAGCACCAGGAACAATGCCTTTAGCACAGAATACATTCTACATTCAATAAAAATCTGTAGTAGATTTGTTAACAAATGCAGGGGCTAACTCTGCGCAAATAATGAGGGCAACCATGTCCTACACTGAAACAATTTTTCTTTCTCTTTTATGCTCTCAGGTGTCTAGAACTTTGTGTTTCCTTTCTCCTATATCCTATCAAAAATCTACTCTCAGGGGGAAAAACACTCCTTGCCACTTTTCACTAAGTAATAATAGTAGTGTTTCTCAAACTATCTATGACAAAGGGTCCATGGAAGTCAATACTTTCATAAAATGCAATAAAAGCAAATTATGAGAAAATGAAATTTAAAAATCAAAGATATACAAAATACAAGTCTGAATTTTTTGTTGTTGTTGTTACCGGCTTTAGGAGACTTAAAATTACATTTCAAAGAAATGAAATCAAAGCAAATGTAACACAGGAAAATATAAGCATCACAGACTAGCCAGTCTACAGATTATACTCTAACAAACACTGATACAAATTACTTAAAGCAAAATCTTCCACCTGAGGACATTTCCATTTCCACTGACAAAATACGCAGGCTGCCTTTGTTTTGAATGCCAGCCATTGGCTACCTAGTGGTACTGAGACAGGGGTGTTTCCCAGGCCCTTTGGAATGAACATGTGCTAGGCCTATCCTCAGGATTAGGAAGCTGGCCAAGGCAGGGGCAGGTCCTGAGAGAAAAAGCAGCAAAAGCTGGAAGAGAATTTTCACACTTTGGTTATGGTAAACTCCCAAGTCCCTTATCTGAAGCAACATGGTTCTGACTTGTACCTTTGCTTTCACAGAAATGGCTGTGATATTAAGACCCTGTTGCCCAAATTCTACTAATATGCGAAGATACCGAAGGTTTAAAAATGTAGACATTTTTTTAAATGTAAAATTAAGCCAAGTGAAACAATTCTCTTCAGTAGCAGAAATACTTGCTATCATATATGGGAGGAAAGCCAACAGGGAGCCAAGGCTGATATTACCAATAAGAAATAGACATAATAATTTAAAATTAAATAAATGGGTCATTTAGGGACCAATTGACACATTCTTAATAAAGATTGTAAGATGCATTAAACATTAGACTCTATGGAGATAATGTTTGTAACTTTAATATGACAATTTTATGTAATAAGAAAAACCATGGATTTTGACTTCTTGTTTATTGGGTACTGTTCTAGAATTATAATTCCAACATTTCATCCTTGAGTCCTTTGCCTTGAATTAAGTTGATGAGAGAGCTAGAAACAGTACACATCAGTACATTGCTCATAAGACTGCAGTAGTTGGGGTTTATATTCTCCTCCTGCTTTCCCCCATTTTGGTGCCCCTGCCATACTCAGGGCACCTGATCTTGTCCTCTACATTAGCTCCCCATCTGCCCCCGTTTTATCCAGGGTCTCCTTCCCTTCCCTGCAACTTTACCTCCCCGCAGTTTTGCAAGCTATCTCTATCCTAGTGATTTGGTTTCAGCTTGTAAAACTGTGTCTTTGCCATTATACAATCAGATCAGAGAGCCTCTGCTTCACAGTTGGGTCCTGGGATCAGGAGAGTCTTGTGAGCCTTTGTCCAGTCTCTGTTAGGAAAGTAAAAAAGAGCAATGGAAGCAATTATCCCATTGATATCAGCTATAAATCCTATTTTGACCTAGTTGTATGAATGATGAGTATTCTGTGAAAATGCTGCTCTCTAGTGCAACAGAACTGCAAATAATGTATGTCTATTTCTTTTTTTTTTTTTTTAAGATTTTATTTATTTGACCGGGAGAGAGGGAGATCACAAGTAGGCACAGAGGCAGGCCGGGGAGTGGGGAGGAGCAGGCTCCCCACTGTGCGGAGAGCCTGATGCAGGGCTCAATCCCAGGACCCCAAGACCACAACCTGAGCCGAAGGCAGAGGCTTAACCCCCTGAGCCACCCTGGTGCCCCTGTACGTTTATTTCTTAAAATGCCATCCAACATACCCTAAAAGGCTCAAATCTAACAAAACAGAAGTAATATGGTAACTGGATCATAATGTAAATATGGGGAAAAGAAGGGAAATTCCAAGTATGAGGAAGGTATAGTGGAAGTAAGTATGCTTAAGCAAATATTATTACAGTTACTTACACAGGGGTCACAAATAAGAATGACATTACCAATCCATCAATAGGCAATTCCTAATAGCTTACTATACACTCAGGAATGAAGTGTGAAGACAGAGAAAGTAGAAACACAGCCTCCTAACTTCAAAGAGTTGTTTGCAATTTGGTCCAGGTGAAAAGATAAGAAATACAAAAGTACATGTTTGAGAGCTAGAGAATGTGGTACAGACTCTAAATCCTCACTGTTTAATACAGTAATCACTCACCACATTGAGCACTTGAAATGTGGCTAGTCCAAACTGGGATGGTAAGTATAAAATGTAAACTAGATTTCTAAGGCCTAGAACAAAATAAAAATAACTCGTGAATAATGTTAAAGCGACTGTACATAGAAATGAAAGTATTTTGGAAATAGGAGATGAAATAAAATATATCACTAAAATTCATTTTACTTTTACAAGAAAATATAAAATTACATGTATGTTTTGTATTTTATTAGAGAACATGGTTTAAAAACTGTATTTCAGGGGTGCCTGGGTGACTCAGTGGGTTAAAGCCTCTGCCTTCGGCTCCGGTCATGATCCCAGGATCCTGGGATCGGGCCCCACATTGGGCTCTCTGCTCAGCACGGAGCCTGCTTCCCTCCCTCTCTCTCTGCCTGCCTCTCTGCCTGCTTGTAATCTCTGTCTGTCAAATAAATAAATAAAATCTTTAAAAAAAATTTTTTTAAAGATTTTATTTATTTATTTATCAGAGAGAGAGCAAACGAGCACAGGCAGACAGAGTGGCAGGCAGAGGGAGAAGCAGGCTCCCTGCCGAGCAAGGAGCCCGATATAGGACTCGATCCCAGGATGCTGGGATCATGACCCGAGCCGAAGGCAGCTGCCCAACCAACTGAGCTACCCAGGCGTCCCTCTTTAAAATTTTTTTTAAAAAACTGTATTTCAGGGGCACCTGGGTGGCTCATTCATTAAGTGTCTGCCTTTAGCACAGGTCATGATCCCAGGGTCCTGGGATTAAGTCCTGCATCGGGTTCCTTGCTCAGTGAGAAGTCTGCTTTTCCCTCTCCCTCTCCCTCTACCCCTCTACTTGTGCTCATTCTCTTTCTCTCTCAAATAAATAAGTAAAAACTTTAAAAAAAAATTATATTTCAGATGAATGGGAGCTTGGTAGAGAATGGATCATCTGGGTTCCATAGAAGAAATGGACCTTGAACAGGTCTTGCTGAAGTTGGAGAGGCAGAGATAATAAAAGGTATGTCAAATCTGGGAAATGGGTTTTGATGGGATGAAAGTGGGGAGAGAAGGTAAGAAAGGGAACAGAGGAAGGAGAAGATACAGTTTGGGGGGATTATAGAGAACAACTTGATGGGGATGGAGGAGGAGGAAGATAGAGGGATTACAAAGAGATTGGGTCTTTAAAGCCAGGCAGAGGTTTGGAGTATCTCAAAAGTAAGGCAACATTTAAAAGGGTTTGAGTAGGGGCACCTGGGTAGCTCAGTGGGTTAAGCCTCTGCCTTTGGCTCGGGTCATGATCTCAGGGTCCTGGGATCAAGCCCCATGTCGGGCTCTCTGCTCCCCCCACCCCACCTGCCTCTCTGCCTACTTGTGATCTCTGTCTGTCAAATAAATAAAATCTTAAAAAAAAAAAAAGGGGGTTGAGTAAGGGACATTTTGGATAAAAGCTGAAATTAAAGAAGAAAACTCTAGCAGTGAGTAATTTAAACCTCTCATCATATTAGAAGGTTCTTATATCATCATTAAATTCAGATTCCCAAATAATACACAAACTAATATCATAATAGCAAATTCAACATGAAATAACAGCACATTCTCACATTTCCAATTAACTTTGCCCTTAAGTCTAGGTTTGTTTTTTGTTTTTGTGTTTGTGTGTTTTTTGGGGGGGGGGTGTCATTTTCAAGTGCTATCACACAGAGATGCTGCGATTTCTAACAGGGAGGAGAGGAGAATGGAAAGTAAAGTAAGTCGGAGGCTTAGAAACTTTCAGATGATGCCATCTGAATTAACAGTCCCCTTTCACTATCTATAAAAGAAGCTGTCTTTTCTTGAAAGCCCTTGGAAATGACGAAGTGTTCATCGATAAACATCAATTCCTCTTAAATCATAATGTTTGCCGGTTTTCTTCTATCTCACTCTTTAAGTTGGTCCAGAATGTGACTGTCATAAATATCTGGGTGAACAAGATTGTGAAATGTGCTCATAAAATAAGCAATTATTTTTAAACTCATCTTTGTCACATTGTGATGCTTCACAAAGCACCTTTCCCTGGGCTACGATTCATTTTAATTGATCCCATCAGCACCATATCTATATCCTGAATGACTTCACAATACCCTCTATTTCCAGAGAAGCCCATCAGGTTATGGGTTTGTTAGTAATAAAAATTACCAAGGAGTGGTCTATGGATGATAAGAGCAATACAAATACGAAAGGAGAAGTAATAAGGGAAATAACGAGCATCCTGCTTGTTCCTTGGAAGTGAACAATTCCGAGCTCCCTGAAGCCACACTTAACCTACTGTATTAAACAGTAATGGACAAACAGTAGAAATGTTGATGTCAGCCTTTTAGAATTCACTGGCATCAAAACATCATTTAAAAGTTAAGTTCTACTAAGTATTTTTCATCAAGTTTCCTTCCATTCTGTTCGTTTCCTAGTAGGACAGAGCCTTAAACCCTAGAAGAATAATTGTGCCCCTGTTTTAATGGTTTACTGGTTCACTCCAGAGTGTGAGCTGGAAAAAAGGGGAGTATCATAAAGTCTTTTATGTGCCATGATTTTCCACAATGTCACTATTGGTAGCACATCCCACTGTCAAGACTGTCTGCAGAGCTGAGTAAATGAGCATCCAGCAAGCTGCTGTGGGGACATCAACACCAGCCAGAGCACAGGCCTCGCGTTTCACCTTCACCCAGCCTCCTTGGGGTTGTACTTGCTAAACCTTTAAGCTAGATCACAGAGCAAGGAAAGTGATAGAACAACACCAATTATCTTCACAGCTCTTTTTCTCTCTCACAAGAATTAGTTGGACTGAAAAAAAAAAGAATTAGTTGGACTGGAAGGTGAGTTATTCTGTGGGAGTGAGAAACAGGTGGGAGAATCAGAAGAGCCTGAGCGGGCCTTCATTTGAGATGACTATTAAGTGAGTTGGAAAGCTGACTTAATGTGTATAATTTACTTGAAGTGACTCTGAGGGGCTCTTTTAAGGAAGAAGTCCACCCTGAACTGGAGGCACCTTGCAAGAGGCAGATTCTGGCAAGCTAAGAGGGCTTGGTGAAAAGGAGGCAGGAGTTAATGTTAAATAAGCGGTACCAGCCTGCTGGCCTCCCGTGCTCGGGACAATAGCCAGCATTACCCAATCACAGCACTGCTATCGCAGCACTTGTCAATAAAGAGAACCAGGCACCAACTCCTGATGAATGGGCCTTTGCACTTAAGGTGAACTTCACGTGTCATCCTTGCTTAACCTTAAGCTTAAAACTGAAAGAAGGTATCGTAAGTGTCATTTCTAATCCCTATGATAGCACTTTGCAGTGGGCATTATTATCATTTCCCCACCACCACCTCTTCTTTCTATGGAGGAAACTGGGATGCAAAGAAGCGACTTTCCCCAAACCAGAGTAGCAGAGCAGAGAGAAGAACTCTGATGGTCTGGTTCCAAGTCCCAGACTGACTCTTCTAAGCCATTTCCCCAAGGGGGAGGTGGTTTTAAAGGTATGCACCTATTTGAGGCACCTGGGTGGCTTAGTCAGTTGGTGTCCAACTCTTGATTTTGGCTTGGGTTGTGGTCTCACAGTCATGAAATTGAGTCCTTCATTGGGCTCCACAATGGGCATGGGGCCTGCTTGGGATTCTCTCTCCCTCTGCCTCTGCCTCTACCCCACACCTTGCTTGCATGCTCTCTCTCTCTCTCTCAAAAACAAACAGAAGGGGTGCCTGGGTGACTCAGTGGGTTAAAGCCTCTCCTTCGGCTCAGGTCATGATCCGAGTCGGGCTCTCTGCTCAGCAGGGAGCATGCTTCCCCAGCTCCTGCCTGCCTCTCTGCCTACTTGTGATCTCTGTCAAATAAATAAACAAAATCTCTAAAAAAAATAGATAAAAATAAAGGTATGCACCTATTTAACATTTATCTCTTATTTATGGGAAACGATAGTGGTTTTCTATTTACAGAAGTGATATAAAATCTTCCTTTAAAATAAATTACATTTCAAAAACTAACAATGATTTAAAGAAAAATATAAGAAAGTAATCTCAGATATTTCCAAGAATATGGCAAATGGCACTGTTAAATACATCCATTTACTAGGAAGTCAAAGTGAAACAGCTTGAAATAGTGATTTTTACTGATCACTCCTTAAAGCTCACACCAAAGAGACAGTACTCAAATCTGGACATACAGGTGAAGAACGAGCTTACTAGCCTATTAGGCTTCCTCTTCTACATTCTTGGGAAACTCCCTCTATGTTAATGAAGCATTCACAGGCCTGCAAGGAGTTTCTATTCTCAGTAAACTGAGCTTCCAGTCAAGAAATTACAGAAGTGTCTGTTTTGCAATTTATTCCTGTAAAGTCAGGATCTGTGCTTGTAACAGTGACAACTGGCTAACATACACAATTAAGGCATGAACTAAAGGAAAGCAAAGGGGACACCCAGAACTGGTTTCCTTTTCTAGATATCTTATATAAACAGTACTCAGAGACTGACCCAAAAGGTGTTTTCTTTTTTTTTTTAAAGATTTTTATTTATTTAGTTGACAGACATCACAAGTAGGCAGAGAGGCAGGCAGAGAGAGAGGAAGGGAGGCAGGCTCCCCGCTGAGCAGATAGCCCGACTCCTACTCCGGGCTTGATCCCAGGACCCTGGGATCATGACCTGAGCCTAAGGAGAGGCTTTATTCCACTGAGCCACCAAGGTGCCCCGCAAAAGGTGTTTTCTTAAGGTAGCATGGGACAAATGCTTTGGAGGCAAGAAGAGTTTCTGTAGAACTCCTGAAATGACATGATGCACAAATGTCCACATTACCTCTAAAGGGTGACCTACCTGTTCTGACCTGCAATAATAGCTGAAGGTCAGCAATACAAATTTCCAGAGTGACTTCCTGATTTTTTCCACTTTTTTATTTTTAGAGAAAACTCTAACAACATCAAATCACCCCTAGCCAATACCATATACGGAGATCATTAGCAAATGGCACTAATACGGTTCCTGAATCCTAAGATCCATTTTCCCCCCCCCCACATTTCAACATTTCTGAAATTAGATTGTACCTGCACATCCAATGTGGTCTTTATTTTTCCTTCTTTATTACATCTTCCACCTGATTCCCCCTTAGAATTGAGTAAATACAATGCTCACATGTTTTAGTGGGAATTAGGATCAGTCATAATTTTAGAAGTATGTCACCAAATAGAAGCCTCTCTACATATTATTGGCTTTGAAGTCATTTCTTTTTTAAAACCATTAAACACCGAAACATGTTGTTAGGGAAAATGCATTTGAACAAGAGACCAAGTGGTAGAAAGAAAAAAAAAAAAATGAAAAATCATCAAAAGAATGCTACTGTGTCCCAAAGGTTAGAGTCACCTTACTATCAAGAGAGAAAGTCTAGAGCAAAGAAAACCAGATAATTCATAAATTGAAAAATCCAGTGCTCATTTACCTTTATTTTTAATAATTCCATTTGTGCACATATGTTAGAACAATGTTACTCTTCCTGCTGGCTTCTCATGTAAACTACAAATAAGTTTTTATGATAATGATTTATGGGGTTAGCTATTCATCTTCCCAACAAAGACTCACCTACAAAGAAACAATTACTCTGCCTCTGAGATGGGATGTCATGAAAGGAATGGTTTCCAGAAGGTTTGATTAAAAAAATTCCAACGCAGGCAAAACTCATCTTGTTAATTGTCAAAACAGTGGCTACTTTCGGTGAGAAGGAAGGGGGCAGTGATAGAAAAGGGGCCTGATGGTCCCTTCTGGGGCAGGGAGACTGACAATGTACTTTTTCCTGACCTGGCTGGTGCTACACAGATGTGTTTATTTTGCAATGAGGTGTGCACCTATGAATTGTACATTCTTCTGTATATGTGCTATGCTCCTTGAATGAAAAAGAAATTTACAAAATAAATGCAACAGATACAGGATTTCCTGTATTTGTTGTACAGGATTTCCTATTTGTTGACCAGAAAAAAGAGGGGGGGATGTATTCTCCCTTCAGATAAACTGCACTAGGCACTTTAATATTACATTGACTACGTGGTAAATGTTGACCCAAGGAGCATTAATCTTGATGTTCTCCCAAGTCATTATCTGTTCTCTAGCATTAGCAGAATAGAATATATCTCTATCTAAGTAACAATTTCTAGTCAATCTCAAAGAATAACACTAAACATGAAAATCAGAAATATTGATCTTGTATTGTTATAAAGATGTTTCTATTAAGGAAAATAGTTTCTGTAAAATTATAGACTTGCTGTCCTAACACACATAACTGGTCCTGGAATTATACTGTTCAGAAGACACCCACATGTGAAAATGACCTCTTTCAGCAAGTAGGTTCCAACAGGATAGTTTTAGGGTAGGAATGCTGGATTTCTCTATCTCAAATTATCCAGGTTACTGAGGACTGAGAGAGACTCATTCTACTCTCTTCCTGCCCCCAGCACCAACCAGGCAGGACTCCATGAACGGGCACAGCTTTGGACAGAGGTCATGAGAAAAGAATGAAGCAAAAAAGGACTATGTCCCTGGGAACCAGTCAAAAATGGGAGCACTCAAAACATTAGTCTGAAATTCTAATGACCAACAATATGTGTGGGACATTAAATTGACTCACATGCCAAATTTGCTTGTTCCATCACTAACTGTGGATGGTGCCTGCTGGAGAGCAAACAAAAGCATAGAGGTTCTGATACCTTTTCCCACTCCCAGGGTAGACATAAGTCAGAGGGTAAGGGCTGGTATTCCTTTTTTTTTTTTTTAATTTTATTTATTTATTTATTTATTTGTGACACAGAGAGAGAGGGTATACATGCAGGGGGAGTGGGAGAAGGAGAAGCAGGCTTCTTGCTGAGCAGGGAGACCGACACGGGGCTGGATCCCAGGACCCTGGGACCATGACCCGAGCCAAAGACAGATGCTTAATGACCGAGCCACCCAGGTGCCCCAGGGCTACTATTCCTCATGAAGCCTTTGCACTCCTGTTGAATAATGCCCCCGCAAAAGGTACGTCCATGTCTAAATCTCTAGAAGCTATGAATGTCACGCTTTTTGAAAAAAGGGTCTTTGCAGACATAATTAAATTAAGGATCTTGAAATGAGGTTATTCCGTACTATGTAAGTGGTACCTAAATTCTTTGACGAATGTCCTAAAGACAGAAACAGAAGGCATATGAGATTGGAGGGGCAGAGGTGGGAGTAATGTGGCCAGGAGCCAAGGAAGCCAAGGAATGCCAAAGCCAACAGTCACCCAAAGCTGGAAGAGGCAGGAAAAGTTTGTCCCCCAGAGCCTTTGGAAAGAGTGCAGCCCTGCCAACACCTTGATTTTGGTCTTCTGGCCTCCAGAACTGTGAGAAAATAAAGTTCTGTTACTGTAAGTCATCCAGTTTGTGGTAATTTGTTATAGCATATACAAATTACAGTCATATATTATATTATATATACAATATATATATACTATATATATAATATGTATATGTATATATATATTATATATACAATATATACAGTCCTAGGAAACTATTACAACTCCCAAATACACCCTTAGAGACACTGCTCATCAGGAAACATTGCAATTCCCTACTGACTGAAAAATACTTGTCCTTTGGTAAATGCTAGGCATTTTTTTTCCTCTGGGTGGCAAGTGGTAGAATATCTCCCCAGAGGAATACAAGAGATAGAGTATAACAGAGACAAGCCATTGCGCCTACCCTCCTCATACACACACCTGACAGGACACACACTTGAACTTTTTTTATGTCTAAACTATTTCACTGAATGAATCATTCTAGAAGTCTGATAGATTCAAACACCCTAGATCATATGATAACTGGTTTCTAACTGGTGAAAAGAGCCTAACTACTACTGGCAGTTACCAAGTAATGTCTTTCAACTCAGTTTTACTGAAAATATAACTAATTGCCAGGAATTATGGTGCTTCCTTTGCCTTTCTTGTTCCTGTATCATTCTTACTTATCTCGGGCAACATCTCCACTCTCTGCCCCATTTCTTGGCTCACTCGGCTCACTCTAGTCTCCACTCACAGAAACCTCTGCATCTGCTGGGTACCTGGAAGGGTACCTTTTTCTCTCTTTTCTCCCTGCCTGAGTAGGCCCATGTCTTTCCCACCCCCTCCTTCAACACTGCCCGAGTCCCACTCATCTCCCTAACCTGCGTTCACAACATAGAATCTTTACAAAAAGATACATAATCAGCAGGGAAATGCAAATGCAAACACAAACAATGAGATATCACCTCACATCCATCAGAATAGCTGCTATCCCCCCAGAAAAACAAAACAAAAAGCAAAAAGAGAAAGAAAAAACAGAAACTAACAAGCCCTGGCAAAAATACAGAGAATTTGGAACCTTTGTCCGCTATTAGTAGGAACATACATGAAGCAGTCATGGTAGAAAAGTTTGGCAGTTCCTAAAAACAAAACAAAACAAAACAAAAACCTGAAAACAGAATTACCATATGATGCAACAATTCCACTATTCCACTTCTGGTATATACCCAGGAGAGTTGAAAGCAGGGTCCCAAAGAGATATTTGTACAGCCATGTTAATAGCAGCATTATTCACAGTAGCTCTAAGGAAACAACATCAATGGATGAACGGATAGTCAAGATGCAGTTTATACACACAATGGAGTACTATTCGGTCTTCAAAAGGAAAGGAATTCTACATGCTACAACATACATCAACCTTGAAGACATGAGGCTAAGTACAATAAGCCAGTCATAAAAAGACAAATACTGTAAGTGGTATCTAGAGCAATGAAATTAATAGAAACAGAAAGTAGAATGGTGGTTTGCCAGGGCTGGGAAGAACAGTAAGTAGGAAGCTGTGGTTTAATGGGTTCAGAGTTGCAGTTTTCAAGATGAAAAGATCTTGGAGATTGGCTGTACAACTGTGTGAACAGACTTATGATACTGTTTTATGCACTTGACAAAGGTACATTTTTTGGTGGATATTTTACCACAATTAAAAATTGAAGGGGCGCTTGGGTGGCTCAGTGGGTTAAGCCTCTGCCTTCGGCTCAGGTCATGATCTCAGGGTCCTGGGATCGAGCCCCACATTGGGCTCTCTGCTCAGCAGGGAGCCTGCTTTCCCCGCCCCCTCTGCCTGCCTCTCTGCCTACTTGTGATCTCTCTCTCTCTCTGTCAAATAAATAAATAAATCTTTTTAAAAAATTAAGAAAGACATAAAATATTTCAAATACATAGAAAAGCACAGAGACTAATACAACCACCTACCCAGACTTAGAGCTCTTCTCTGACTCTCTGGATCCCTATCCTCCCACCTCCCACAGCTGGTGTGCATCTGGGCCATGCATTACTTTTCTACTTTTACTTCCATTCTATCTACCCCCAAACAATATGTAGTATTAACCTGATATATCTCAAAAACACAATGTTGCATGGAAAATAGCAAGTTGCAAAATACTATTAATGTACATTTTAAAGGCACACAAACACAAAAGGCAACTTCGAGAAGTGACTGTCTTCACACCTATACATTAGCCTCAGCTAAAGTGAACTGTTCTTACATTTAACTTCCTAAAACATCTGAAGTAATCTGCCTTAATCCACTGAGCCACCCAGGCGCCCGAGATCTTCAGTTTTTAATGAAGGCTTCATAGTCAAGTAATCTTACCTAAAAGTCAGCATAAAGCTAAAATGATATGTGACAAGTTTAAATGCCTTTGCTTTTTACTCTTCTGCATTAGGAAAGTAATTTTATTTATTTATTTATTTTTTTAAAGATCTTATTTATTTATTTATTTGTTAGAGAGAGAGAGAGAGAGTGAGCACAGGCAGACAGAGAGGCAGGCAGAGGCAGAGGGAGAAGCAGGCTTCCTGCCGAGCAAGGAGCCCGATGTGGGACTCGATCCCAGGACGCTGGGATCATGGCCTGAGCCGAAGGCAGCCAATTAACCAACTGAGCCACCCAGGCGTCCCAGGAAAGTAACTTTTTAAAAGCAACCACAGTGGCAGTCTGTATATAGTCATTCTTGGTTTTATAATTGAACTACAGGAATGCAATGGCATTGGTAAGCAGAAGCAAGGAGGACTGTGGTTTTGCATGTGTCTAACAAATTTTCTTATCAGGTGTCCTTATTCCCCTTACATATATCTCAGACAACGAAATTCGCTATCTTCTGAAAATATAAAGACTTTTTTTTTTTTTTTTGTCAGAGAGAGAGGGAGAGAGAGCTATTGAGCACAGGCAGACAAAGTGGCAGGCAGAGGCAGAGGGAAGAGCAGGCTCCCTGCCGAGCAAGGAGCCCGATGTGGGACTTGATCCCAGGACGCTGGGATCATGACCTGAGCCGAAGGCAGCCGCTTAACCAACTGAGCCACCCAGGTGTCCCAAGATAAAGACTTTTGACTTTATAACCTTATACCTGGATCAAAACTCTACTCCACCACTCTTTAGTAATGGCCCTGAGCAAACTGCCTCACTTCTCTGAGGCTCAGTCTCTCACGGGTCTAATGAGGTTAATAAGACCCACCTGACTTGGACTGACTAGATGAGAGGTAACCCAGTGCCAGGAGTACCATAGTTATGACCAAAGTATAACAGAACTCTTTAAACCATTTCATGAAGATCAAATAAAGGTTAAGGATAAACTCAAAGAACCTGTTGATTTGGTTTTTGTTATTTTTGTGTTTGTTCATTGGTTTGTTCCTGTTGTTGCTGATGTGATCAGATGTTTCTCTGGATTAACCAAATCAATCTACTGGTTTGGCTATTAACATGGTCACAGCCACTTACAATTAATCCGTATTTACAGTATAGGGATAAAAAAATTTTCCCTTTTTCCCTCTAAGTTCTTTGGCTGATCTAATAATTAAATTGACATAAGACAGATTAACAGAACAAAGGCAAATTTATGTATAAGAGTCACAGAGACATGGACTCAAGGGCAAATCGGGCAGTGGAGACTTATATGCCTTCCTGAGCTGAGAAAGAAGGGGCCTGGGACTTCAAAAGGAAGAAGGGTAATTCACAGAACAGTAAGAAGAGCAGATGTTTGGTAATTAGATGTTTGCCCTGCCATACAGATAGGTTATTCAGATAAGAATCTATCTCTGGTAATAGCTCTCTTTCTGGGTCAGCCCCCCATCTAAATTCTTTTAGCTAGCTGAGGGAGAGGTCAAAGTTTTTCTGAAGTCTGCTGGTTCTTGGATGACTTCAGCTCAATATAATCCATATGCCACAGTGGCATATTTTGGGGTGGCAAAACCGGCTCCCTTCAAAGAGTTAACAACTGGGTCACTTTCTAGGGAAAAAAAGATGGAAGTTGGATCCCCAATTCACACTATACACCAGGATAAACTCCACATGGATCAAACATTTAAAACAAAACATAAGGGGCGCCTGGGTGGCTCAGTGCATTAAGCCTCTGCTTTCCGCTCAGGTTGTGGTCTTGGGGTCCTGAGATCAAGCCCTGCATCGGGCTCTCTGCTTATCGAGAAGCCTATTTCCCCACCTCTGCCTGCCTCTCTGCCTACTTGTGATCTCTCTCTCTCTGTCAAATAAATAAATAAATTTAAAAAACAAAAACATGAAAGAACTGTAAGAAATATGGAAAATTTTTTATAACCTTAGAGTAGGGAACACCTTTCCAACTATTGTTGGGTCCATGGTCAAAGGAATGAGACTGACACAAAGCGAAAGTCAAGCAAAGCTTTATTTCGAGCCAAGCATCGAGAATCAAACTGACCGTTCGGGGCCGCCTCTTACAGAGAGGGTGACCCCTCCCATCCTCACAGACTAACTTTTTAGAGCAAAGGCCACGTGTTTGAGCCTGGCCACACACAGGTGGCCAATGAGATTGTAACACACAGAGAAAGCTGTACAGTCATGCTAGGTCACACACGGGTGGCCAATTGAATTACAATTCACTCCATAGTAGCTATTTGAACTAGCCTATCACCTTGGTCAGAACTGGCACCCAAAAGGTGCCCAAAAGGTGAGGCCTGCACTCCTTGGTAGCTAGGGAGAGAGTATGCGTGCTTTACTGATTGGATGTCTCCACCTGGCCCGACTCATCCCTGCATTCGGGCTCTGTTACCTCCACCTGACCTGACCCGCCCCTTGTATTGGGCTCTGTTATCAGGGACTGGTCGACCATATTCTACTGGTTTCCCGGACTTTCTTTTAAGTAAGTTGGCGGGGGACGGGGGGACAGGGCAGGGTCAGTTTAAGTTTTACTGCATAAACAACAAAATCACTGTTTAACCGGATGGAATCGCTCTGGCTAAATAGGCCCTTACACTGTGACTCACAATTTAGGTGTCATAAAACGAACATGGGGCGCCTGGGTGGCTCAGTGGGTTAAAGCTTCTGCCTTCAGCTCAGGTCATGATCTCAGGGTCCTGGGATTGAGCCCTGCTTCGGGCTCTCTGCTCAGCAGGGAGCCTACTACCCCCCCCTCTCTGTCTGCCTACCTCTCTGCCTACTTGTGATTTCTGTCAAATAAATAAAATCTTTTTTAAAAAATCAATCAATACAGCTACACAAAAATAAGACTAAAAAAAAAAACTGTGGCAAAATCAAAAAACTAATAAAATACTGGGAAATTAATTATAACTCATTCTATAGACAAAGGACTAATCTGTACAGGATGCAATAAGTAGCTAGAAATGTAAAAAAAACAACAAAACAAAACAAAAAACGCAGACCAAAAATCCAATAATAAAAAAATGGACAAAATATAAAACAGGGGGAAAAAGGAAATACAAATGATCTTGAAACATATGATAAGATTCCAATTGTGAACACAATAAAAGCAATGCAATAATATACCACACTAAGTTACAATATTTCACCTATCACATCTTCAAACATCCAAGTTTGATTAAACATAAGGTTGGCAAATTTGTGGGCTCTGCATTCACTACCAGAATGGATGAGTGAAATAATATAATACTTACACAGGGAAATTTGGGAATATATTTTAAAACTGTAATTGGATTTATCTTAGCAATCCTACTTCTGGGAATTTATCTTAAGGATATACCTGTGCACTCAGAAAATCACATATGTTATCCATTACAAAATAGTTTGTAATAGCATCAACCTGGAAGCAATCCACATGTCCATCTAAAGGTGACTAGTTATATAACTACAGTTCAGCCACAGAATGGAATGTTTGGCAGCTCTTACAAATGAACGAGGAAGACCTCTACACATTGATATAGAAGGAAAACAGTTGACTGAATGGGAAAAGAACAAAACTGGCCACAGAGTATGAGAATTTTATCTAAGAAAGGAAGGTGATATGAATACATATATTTTCTTACATTTTCTTAAAGACATACCAAAGAGACACAAAAACATCATCTCAGGAAGCTTTTCTCTTTGACAGCTTTCAGACAGTTTCTCTGCATGGGTTGGCCGGAATCAAGAGCGGAATTATAAGTTTCTGTTCCAGTCCTACACTTACAAAGGGGTTTCACTTTGTAAATTCTCTTCCCGCTGCAGCAATTAAAAGAGGGAACACAAACTTGAAGGAGTCATTTGTCAACTCTCAGGACTCTGCTATCCATCTATTACCTGAATGGCCACTTTGGCACAGTTTAGCTCACCCCTGAATGCTTCCAGGAGGGGAACTCTCTACCACTGTCTCTACCAGGACTCTGGGATCATGACCTGAGCCGAAAGCAGAGGCTTTAATCCACTGAGCCACCCAGGTGCCCCAAATAACTGTCTTCTAACATGCACTCTGAAGTATTTCAGTAACTCCCATTATTGTAGGCCCAAGGTCCTCAGAGAAACAATTCAGAATTGATAATCAAGAGACAAACCTACTTCTCTCCCACCAGAGTTATGGCCACAGAGAAATGAGGTCTTTGAACACATTGTTGGAGAACAAGACTTATTTTGAATAAAGTGCTGTCACCTAAGTTAGTAATACCCCCAAGCAAGTTTTATGGCTCTCTGAAGAAAGAATTAGCCTACTCATTTGGGAATTGAGTGGTGTTTGGAATGCAGAAAATGACAATGAGGTTAGAAATGGATTGGCTTTGGGGCTTATTCTGCTATATAAATAATAATGAACCTTTTCCAACAGGAAGTAATGTGAAATGAAAAAAAAAATCTGTCCCTAGAGTATAAAATTACCTCATAAACCAATTTGCATTTCTCCACTCCAAGCATATTTTCTGGGAGTTCTACTTAGAGAGAGAAAGCTGCTGAATGATAATTAATTTTAACAAGCACTTGGCAGACCGAGCTGGACAGTACACAAGCTGCCCTAGAGCAAGTATGAATTTGAACTCGACTTTCTAGCCTGTCTTTCCCACCACGACAATATGTAGGCATGAAAATGATTTCATTTTCACTTTGGATTTCAACTTCACTTTGTTTTTTTTTTCTCTTCATTTGGATTTTTCTTTCTTTTAATTCAGCTTCAATACACAAGCAGTTTGTAAACACAGTTAAGAAATGTGGGAGATAATTGGATCTTGGTTTAGCAACACCAGAAGGGTATTAGGTATTTGCTATTCATCAAAGGGACCACCTGTTTTTCTTTTCTTTTTTCCCCGTGTTCGGAAAAGAAATATACACATCTCTTGGCTTATAATGTACAGTTCATCAGTGGGGAAAGTGCTTTAGAATGAGATCTTTATGTCATTTCCCATGCAGTATTTTCATTCTTTCTTAAAGCAGGATTTGGTAAAAGCAAGTGAGAGTCTTGACATGTGATCAGCAATGTTCCAGCACTATTTCTCTTTTATATCCCTGCACATGGAATATGGGCAAGCAAATAATGAATCATTTCTGAAGAGGAAAATAAATTTTGAGAGAACTAATACTATGATTTGATAGTAATAACTTACCTCTCATCCATCCATCTGGTTTATTGTTCTATACTAAATTATTTATGCATATCTATAGCTTTAAAATTTATATGAAAAAGTGCAAAATCTTAATTATGGAAAAAAAGACATTCTGTAAGTTCCCAGGCAAGCTACTAAAAAGATGAATATCTCTCTCTGCATTTTCATATGAAAAACAATAACATGATAATCCATTCCTCCTTATATTTTTGAAAACAGACTTACAACCTGTGACTCAGTCGCGTGTTCTCACAAAGAACTAATTAACCTTCATGATTAACAACTCATCAAATTCCATTACTTCTATAAAGGCAATACTTTTTTATCTTTCATAATCAAATTTAAGCTCATAATTAATGCCATAAGTAAAATTGCAGGTTAAAAATAATGTGTCTGAATTTCTTATCCTCTTCCTTTGAAAGTATATGAAATGTTTACTCTATCTAGAAATCTTGATGCTTAACTGGCCTGTTATTTTTGTCACCTACAAACACAATAATATTCAAATTAAGCTCTCCCTTGTCAGAATCTCTCTTGATCATGTGCCACATTTGGAGCTTAGCAAATTTCTACAAAGTCAAATCTGTGTACCAGCTAAAAGAATTTTCTTAATTTATTCTTGATTCTGATGGGAACTTTCTTAAATTAAATTGCACTCAACATTTACTGAGAATCTAACAAATGCAAGGCATTATGCCTAGAGGGCATAAGGGGCACACAGGTGAGTAAAATGAGGCCCTTGGGAAGCTTTTAACCTAGGGAGGACAGATACTATATTTACATTATGTTGATAAAGGAGAAAGAGTTCTCACCTGGTTGCTAGCATACAAAGGTGTTAGTTACAGATCTGCCCCAAACTAGAAGTATGACCTTGAGAAAGCTTGTTTTTGCCCTCTCAATCTCTTCTTCATCTATAAACTAGAGATTAGGATTATATTTATTCAACAAACACCAACTGAGCATCTACCATGTCATAATAGTGGCCTACCCTAATGAGCAATTACCCTGGGGCAAGTACCAGGATAAACATTTTATGTGAATTATCATTTAATCCTCAAAGCAATCCCATTTTCAAGAGGAGGAATGTGAACCTCAAAGATGTTAGGTTAATTTTCCCAAGGATACAAGGTAGCTAAACCAGGATTCAGATCTAAGGTTAACCGGACTCCAAAACTCTTCTGCCACAGGTCTACTGTCACTCTCGCATTTTAGTAGGACAGCACCAGAACTACCACTCTGCACTACGCATTGCATCTAAATTCCATCAAATTATAACAAACTTATCAAGATGTGTCTTCAAAATCTGTCTACCTTTATAAGAAATTAGCTAATGATCTTGTCTAAGATTTAAGAAACTGGTAGGCCTGTCTTCCTACTTGTTCTCTTCTTGTTGTGCATCTTATGATGTTGCAATTGGCTAGGAATTTCTTCTCCCTGAGGACGCTTTATTTTGGGCCTTAGATCATTCATAACTGTTGCTTTCGAGGTCCTGAGCACCCATATGGAAGGAGAAACAGAGGTTAATACCTGGTGGAGGATGTGCTTCCTCTCATTGAGAAGCTTGTTGTTTATAGAACGGTGAGTCCCAGAAGGACCTGGAAATATACATGAGATCCTAATGTTCCCTCACAGGAGTGTTACCCACATAATGCATCATTAGAACAGACATGGACCCACTAGAGCTTTCTAAACCATTTATATCACACTGGCTCACAGAACTAACTTAATATATCCAGTGACCAAGATTCCAACTACAAGCACCTCAGTTGGGTGTTGGCTCATGCATATTCCAACCAAGAGGTAATGTACCATAAAATGCATATTGACAAGTCTCTAATGATTAAGGCAACCACAAAAAATCTCATTACTTAAAAGAAATTAAACTCAATGTGGTTTATACAGCAATATTCCTCATCCATGTCCAACCAACATCAGATAGTTTGCATGCCAGTCACAGTTAAATCTAATTTGCTGTAATCCTGGTAAATGGGAGGTAATCAACAAGTCCTTAGCTCCAGCTCCAAAGCAGCACAGAAGACATTTCTGAAATATATTAATAAAGAGTGGATGGGGAGAAGGCTTCCTGACAATAACTAACATTTGTTATGTACTAATAATGCTTCCTGGTTTCTGGTATTCTAGTTATTAGAATTAAAATATGTACACAGTTTAAGAGATTTGTCTGATGTTTGTTATTTCTTTTGTTATCCTTGCATGGTTACCAAAATTGAGATTAGAGCCATCATTTCTTGAATGTGCTATTGATTGGAAATGGAAGACTAGGACTCTTGTTTTTTCAATAGTAAAATTTCTATTTTCACTAGATGACAAGTTACTATTTCCTCTAGATGGCCTATTTGGGCTGACTGACAGTCTGGAGGAGATATGGGTTAAATCCCTCCCAAGCCATCCTTTGGTGCTGCTAATATGGATCATATTACTATGTATTTAGTAATATGAACCAAATTTTTAGAACCAAATTTTTTCTTTGGTTCCCTGAAGAAGGGATATCTGTCCTATTTCACACCTCAATTGTAAAATGTTATACATATAAGTACTATGGATCACAGTACTAAGCCATAATTACTTTTGCCCTATTCTTTTTTTTTTCGCTCTGATTCACTGAAAAACATACAAGCTACTGCTTGTGCACAATGCCTAAATAATTGGTTACACGTGCGGGGAAAAATTCACATCCACTAGCCACAAAACATCACATACAGAGACCCACTTTAGTTATATATCTTGTTTCTCGTGGTCACACAGAATTTAGAAAACACAGTTGTTCTGAAGTTGATATTGCACAAAACCGAAAACCTGTTGGAGACTAAGGATATTATTCTGCATATAGGCAAATTTTTGACATACAAAAAACTGTTTTTGGCACTCTACTCCTTTCCCAAGCACTTAACCTGAGTCTCAGTTTTCCTCTAAACTGGGTTTGTTAGTAATATCTCCTATAGGTGTTACCTGAGAAGAGCTGTCATTTAACTTAGTAGCAGCCTCAAGTCCTCAGGTCTCAGTGGGCTCTGAAAATGCACGGAAGTGGAGGACAGTATCTATACCCTAGATAGACTGGGAGAATTAAACACAATTCTTTAGCTAGACTAGGGAGCACAGTACCAGACGTACACCAGGAACTAGATAAATGGTAGTTATTTGGTGCTGTAAGAGTATACAGCACTGACTGGGTCAGGTGTCTAATTCTGCAGAGGGTAGAGGTTTGAGGGAGTCATTTGTGTATATATCCTTCCTTTCCTTCCTCAGTGAGTGATAAAGATGTGCTGTATGATTTTTAATATGAAAAATGTTAACTGCCATTCATCTGTAGCGTGAATATATACCCTTGCAGACCGAAGGCTAAAAAACCCCAACTCGTTCACATTGTGCAACAAACATGACGTTTAAAAGTGTGAAAATCAAGCTTACGAAAATGTTTACAACGTAAAGACCACAAACTTGCGGTGACTACGTACTGTGGAAAAAGGAAATTACCTAACCAGACTTGGGGTGGAGGCACAGCCCACTTAATTGTGTCAAAAGGAAAAAATAAATCCATTAATTCAACACACACTTGTTGAGCGCCCGCTGCCTGCCAAGCACAAACAAAACCATTCACAACTACCAACTGGGCTTTCTCGGAGCGGCCAGCTCTCCCCACTAAAATACAGCACTACCTCGGCTAACACCTTACTCAACATTTTCATGAAGCACGTCACGGAACAAAGGGATGGAGCAAGTTTGGCCCGCCCCCTTCCACAGGCCTCGCGCGCTCACGTAATCGCAAATCGAAAACTTCAAGTCAAAGCTACGGTGTCTCACGAGGAAACGAAAACTAAGCAGCAACTTCTTCCGCCCACGTAAAAGATGGCGCTTGACGCGTCACCCATCACTGCTGCCCGGTTGCTTCCCTTCGGGGGCGGGGTCCAGAGAGAGCAGGAGGCGTGCGCTTAGGAGGTGTGCGCTTTTGTTTTCCTCACCTTTTCTCCCCTCCCTTGCTGTCGTAGTATTTGTTGAAGGTGATGGGCGAAAGACTGGGTAAAATTTACCCAGAAGAAGAAGAGTACCAGGCGTGAAACCAAGGCGTGAAGCGGGTTCGGGGTCGGGACGCGCGCTAGGGGCCGGGACCGGGGGCGGGGCCAGGGGTGGGGCGGGGCGGTGGCCGGGCTGCGGTTGCGGTCCCTGCGCCCGCGGCGCCTGAGTCGCAGGCGGTGGCGAGTGGGTGAGTGAGAAACCGGCGGCCCGGCGGCTGCTTGGGGTCGGGGTACAGGGACCGTGCAAGGGCGGCGGCGGTGGCAGGGCTCGGCTCGTCCTCCCAGACCGAAATCCAGCATCGGGGTTTCCATCTGGTGACTAGTAGTTGTCTCCATCCGGGCCCCCGGCTTCCCGGCAACGGCGGCACAGAGACCTGGGGCTGGGGACTGGGCCTCTGGCCCTCATTCCCGCCAGCGGTCTACGAGCCTACCGCTTCCCGGGGACTCGGTGTGAGACCCAGACCGACCCGTCGGACCACCTGCGCCGCGGGTTCAAGGGAAAGCTCCTCGAGCACTGAGAAGCCTGGCTCTGGGGAAGGCCAGAGGGCGGGTGGGGCGCGGAGAACCCCAAGCCCGGGTCTGAGAGGAGATAAAGCGGGGTGGAATGGCACGGGGTGGGGGGGCGGCGAGATATACCACATGGCTACACAGTTTGAATGCAGGTTTTTTAAAGATTGCCGATTCTCTGTGAATTTGAGGAGCAATTCTAGATGGGTTGTACTCCCTCTGTGTGGGTCCTGACTTGATTGCTTCACGGCAGCGAGGTTACACATAAAGGAAGTGACCATTATGACTTGAGCATCTCTTGACTGATAGTATCTGCTGCAGAAAGAAGTGCACTGATTACATGTCTGACATGCCCACACGGCATGTGAGTAACCCCCTACCCCGCCAGGCTACAGTATTCAGGAGACAGAGGGAGGTCATGCACTTGCCCAAGAGAGATGACCTTTTCAGAAACAATGGACATTGCTAGGCCTTAGAAAAGTAACAGTGATTGTGGCCATTAGATAAGTTCTGATAGACGGTTCCCATCCCTCACCTGTGATGAAAAGCAAGGGGACACAACACGTCTGGCTGTACATTTAATTTGTACTTTTAATTTGAAAAATACTGTTTGATACCATCTTTAACAGAGTTTAGAAAACTTTTAACATGTTGGGAACCTTACAGAAGCGAGAATGTATGGAAGATTAATAATATGGAGTCAGAATACTTGAAATATGATGGTGTTAAGTGACACACATATCTTTGGCCAGCACCTCAGCCAAACCCTGCCACTTTGGGAAAGCCCTGAATTAGTTGGAAATCGCCTCACAATTGACTACTCTTTATACATCTAAAACAAAAATGAGAGAAATTCTAGACCACATTGCTTATTGTGCACAAAGCCAGCACTAACCTGTTCCAGGAAAGTTACATAGGTGTTAAAAAGATTTTTTTTTCTCTCTTTACAAAGTTGATAAAATAGTCTCTTTATTTGGCTCTGTTAGCAGTCCAAAATTTGCTTTCGGAGAAAAAGCAAAAACAAAAAACAATAAGCTCCTAGCTTTCAAGCCTGCCCTTAGGCTCTATGTTAATTAAGTAGTTCTAAGGAGTAGTGTGTGTTGGCCTGCCTATTATGTGAGAAACATGGATCTGTGAGAGATAGACTAACAGTGATATAAATTTCATATGAGAATCTTGCTTGATAAAAACTTAGAAAGTGTTGCAAACAGTCTGGTGTTAACAATTCACTGTCATTAGAGTTGGCCAGGGCAGCGTCT
>RCUC01148588.1:0-36955 GCA_003697995.1 Taxidea taxus jeffersonii | reverse complement strand
TTATTTAAATTAGAGGCAGAGCACCAGCAGGAGGGGCAGAGGGGGGAGGAAGACAGAGAATCTTAAGCAGGCTCCATGAAGCCAGACAGAGGGCTTGATCTCATGACCCTGATCATGACCTGAGCTGAAATCAAGAGTCAGACACTCAACCAACTGAGCTACCCAGGCATCCCCAACCCACACAATTTTATCACCAGTTCTTCTCTAAGCTTCAGCCTTTTAAGTCTTTATATCCCTCTCTCACTCTTCCAGTATTAACCACTAACTTTATGTCAATTAAAACACAGGCACTTTAGGGCTATCTGGGTGGCTTACATGTTTTACTCTTGATTTTGCCTCAGGTCATGATCTCAGGGTCGTGAAATCAAGCCCCACATCCAGCTCTGCACTCAGCAGAAAATTCTTTCTCTCCCTTTCCTCTCTCTCCCACCCCCTCCTAAAAAAATTGAAAAAACAAAAAAACAAAAAACAAAGGCACTTTATAGAACACAGGGAAACTACATAGCAAAGGGAACCTAATACAAACATGCTGGGCCAACAAAAATGTGACCAGGGCTAATACTGCAGGGTTTTTTTTTTACTGTAGTTACCAACTAATAGCAGTTATTCTCAAAAAACAGAAACCCAGTAGTAAAATATAACCTTTAATGATGCTAAACATGATGACTTTAAGATCACCCTTCATGTAAGGTCTTCTCAATAAGACTTCTTTTTCTTTCTTTTTTTTTTTTTTAAAGATTCTATTTATTTGTTAGAGAGAGAGAGAGAGCACAGGCAGACAGAGTGGCAGGCAGAGGGAGGCTCCCTGCTGAGCAAGGAGCCTGATGTGGGACTCGATCCCAGGACGCTGGGATCATGACCTGAGCCGAAGGCAGCCGCTTAACCAACTGAGCCACCCAGGTGTCCCCTCAATAAGACGTCTAATCAGAAGCTGATAGGCCACTTTATTTTTTTTTTTTAAGATTTTACTTATTTATTTGACAGGGATTACAAGTAAGCAGAGAAGCAGGCAGAGAGAGAGGAGGAAGCGGGCTCCCCAACGAGTAGAGAGCCTGATGCGGGGCTTGATCCCAGGACCCTGAGATTATGACCTGAGCCTAAGCCTAAGTGGCTTTACCCCACTGAGCCACACAAGCCACTTTAAAGGCAGCCACAATGAACAACACATCAAAGGTAACAGACCGATAGGCGATGTGCTTAATGAGCCACAGGTGGCTCCACATCCGTTTACAGACCTGGTGTGTCTTAATCTAAAAGGCAGTCAGACCTACAACTTTGCATCCGGGACTTTGTAGTTTCAAATCCTAGTTCTGCCACTTACTGGCTGTAAAGCTAGGCAAATTACTTCACCTCTTTGAGTGCTTTCTCCTCTATAAAATAATGACAGATCTGTGTCACCAGTTAGGAGGATCAAATGAGTCAATAGTAAATGGCATATATAAATCAGTAATACTAGCCCTTGGCACACTTTTCTTCTTTATATGCTCACCCTGAGTGATCTCATCTAGTGTCATGGTTTCAATAATTCTTTAAATGTTTATCTCTAGTTTAGAACTTTCCCTGAATTCTAACCTCATTTATCCAGTTATCTATTGAGTCTTCACCACCCGGACATCTCACAAACTTTTCACTCCCTAGGCCAAAAGGAACTCATCATCAACCCCTTCAAATTTGTTTCTTTTCATCTTTCTCCCGGCTTGATGATGACTGTTGTTGGCCCAGTCATCCAAGTTATAGAAGCCTAGATTCATTCTAGATCTTCCTCTTTTTACACATGGCTAGGTACCAAATCCTATTCTTTACATTTTTTTTTTAAAGATTTTATTTATTTATTAGTTAGAGAGAGAGAGCGCGAGCACAGGCAGACAGAGGCAAAGGGAGAAGCAGGCTCCCTGCCGAGCAAGGAGCCCAATGTGGGACTCGATCCCAGGACACTGGGATCATGACCTGAGCTGAAGGCAGCCGCTTAACCAACTGAGCCACCCAGGGGTCCTTCTTTACATTTTTTTTATACTCTCTCCTTCTCCATGTCCCTAATGCTGCCTTCATTTAGTTTCTCAGTGGTCACCCTTATTTTGGACTGTTACTGCCTTGTCATTCCTCCCCTTTCAAACTATCATCACATGGGTACCAACAACTTTTCTTCTGAAACACAAAAATCACATTACTCTCCCACTCAAACAATGACTCTCAAATGTCTAAAAGAGAAAATAAAAATCCTTTTGTATGCACTTAAAATCTTCTGTAATTTGGTCTCTGCTTACCTTTCCCTATCACCTCATTTATAAACAATACTCCAGTAGTACTACAGGTCTCAACATTCCTAAGTCATTGCACATCTTAGGGGCCTTCACTTCTGCTGCTCTATCCCACCCCCTTCTTCTTCTTCTTTTTTTAAAGGATTTTACTTATTTATCTGTCAGAGAAGAGAGTGAGCACAAGTAGGGAGAGTGGGAGGCAGAGCGAGAAGCAGGCTCCCTGCTGAGCAAGGAGCCCCATACAAGACTGGATTCCAGGACCCCAAGATCATGACCTGAGCTCAAGGCAGACGTGTAACCTACTGAGCCACTGAGGCATCCCAGGAATAATGGTTTTGAGAATTGAACTCATGACTCTGGTATTAAGACCTAAGCTGAGCTCAAGAGCTAGATGCTTAACCCACTGAGCCACCCAGATGCCCCTATCTTGAATAATTCTCTTTTAATTTTTTATTTTATTTATTTATTTTAAGACTTTTATTTATTTGACAGAGATCACAAGTAGGCAGAGAGACAGGCAGAGAGAGAAGGGGGGAAGCAGGCTCCCCACCAAGCAGAGAGCCCAATACGGGGCTTGATCCCAGGACCCTGGGATCATGACCTGAGCTGAAGGCAGAGGCTTTAACCCACTGAGCCACCCAGGCACCCCTGGAATAATTTTTTTTTTAAAGATAATTTATTTATTTGACAGAGAGAGAGATCACAAATAGGCAGGCGGGGTTGGGGGGGAAGCAGGCTCCTGCTGAGCAGAGAGCCCGATGTGGGGCTCGATCCCAGGACCCTGAGATCATGACCTGAGCTGAAGGCAGAGGCTTAATCCACTGAGCCACCCAGGCATCCCTGGAATAATTTTATCTCAACTGCCATAACCTACCTGGAAAAACTTATCTTTCAAGATATACCACCTCAAGAATCACCTCCTCTATGAAGTTTTTTCTGATACCACTCCCCACCCCAAAGGGAAAAAAAAAACATTCCCTGTTTTTCCAGTACACCCTTCATACATTTCTATTTTAACACCTATAATGCTCACTTAACACTTACATTTTTAAACATATTCACTGTCTCCCCCTACTAGATATACCTCAAAGGCAGCAACAGTTCCTAGCACTTAGCTTAATAAATCTTCGGAAGAACCAGGCATAAAAATCACCAGTTCATACAATTAGTACTTGGTCCAGAAATCTACAAGGGTGTTCAACTCAGTCACTTACTCCCCATCATCATCGTATTTGTTCACCAGAGATTCCACATTGGTGTGTGCAAATCGGTAATTATCCCTCAAGTTGCTGGCTGCTTTTAGAAATTCAGAGTGAGCTTCACTGAATAAATCGTTGAAAAAACCTATACAAAAAATGTCAAACACAAGGAAGAAACATTAAGTGCTGAAACATGATCAAACTTTAAAATTCTTCTATTTTTTGTGCTCACTTCAGCAGCACATATACTAAAATTCTTCTATTTTTTTTTTCTTTTTAAAGATTTTTTGAAATCTATTTGTCAGAGAAAGAACACAAGCAGGGGAGTGGCAAGCAGAGGGAAAAGCAGACTCCCCACCGAGCAAGGAGCCGGATGCAGGACTCGATCCCGGGATCATGACCAGAACCGAAGGCAGATATTTAACCGACTGAGCCACCTGGGCATCCCATGAAATTCTTCTATTTTCAAAGCCTTCATTCTATTCACAGGTAAGCAAAGTGAGACACGCGACAGGACTGGGTCTGCTTTGCTGTGACTACCTAGGATATCTGACAAAATACTTAGGATGAGAATTTTCCCTCTACCCTTAAAAAAAAAATTTTGTCCCAGGGAGCCAAGGGAGAGGATTTGTCAGAGTTTACGGCTTTTCTTGTTTTTCACAACTAAACAGACTTGGGCAAAACCGCTTAACTTCTTAAGAGTTTCAGGGACTATTTTAGGTGTCAGAAGGATCAAATAAGACAGTATGTTAAAATAAATCATCAATTACTTCACTATATTTTTTGACTTGTCAGAACTTCAAGTCTAGAAAAGTGACTGAAACCTAGGTGTTTATTAAATGTCTGCTTATAGTTAATGCCTTGAAAATATACAGAATCAGTAAAATCCAGATGATAAGATGTAGCTTTTAGTCAAATTTAAATTACAAAACCATCTTCTACTGCTAGAAAGTCAGTTTTATTATAATTATGAGATTAAGAGAAGCAAAAACACAGATTTTAAGTTTAAATTTATTTTTTTTAAGTCAAATAGATTATACATTACATTTAAAACAAAAGAAAGAACACTCAAGATGTAGAATGTATTTAACTGCAAGTTATTTTAAGGATAAAATGAGATACCGTAACACCCAAGAAAGCAAAGTACACAAATCCTAGCAATTTGATCTCAAGAACCAAATCCCCTACTACTGTGAAAACAGCAGACACAGAGGTTTATTATTTACTAGTATCCTCCTATCCTAAAACCTTACTTTCAATCTTAACTACCCTATTGAGTTAAATCTCTGAGTTTCAGATGTGATAGAAAAAGCTGAAGATATTTCTATTTGGGTCTTTAACTAGAATTACATCTTTATTTGTAAGAACAAAAAGCCACTCCAATAAAACCAATTTTTTTCCCATTATAGTAATGATGACCTAAATCTGAGTTGTCTTTTCAATTGCCCCCAAGGTTTCCTAAACTGGTTTAACTTTGTTATTTACTCAGATACAGAGGGTTTTTGAAACCAAACTGATGATTGTTGTATAATCAAATATTTGCTACTTACCCACCACAGAAGCATCTTTCTCACTAATGAACTTCTCAAATTCTTCCTCAGTCCTGAGAGGCACTGAAGCTGGTCCGGCCTGCTTCTTCAGATGGCTGACAATTCCATCTTAAAAGATAAGATGAAAGATCATAGCAACAAAAATTTCTAAGTTTTGAGAAGGCAATCATTCACATAATTCAAAACGCAAAAGGTTTAAAAGGGAGGCATCTGACTAGCTTAGTCAGTGGAGCATGTGATTCTTGATCTCAGGGTTCTAAGCTGGGTTGGGTGTGGAGATTATTTAAAAATATAATCTTGGGGGACGCCTGGGTGGCTCAGTTGGTTGGGCGGCTGCCTTCAGCTCAAGTCATGATCCCAGTGTCCTGGGAGCGAGTCCCACATAGGGCTCCTTGCTTGGCAGGGAGCCTGCTTCTCCCTCTGCCTCTGTCTGCCACTCTGTCTGCCTGTGCTCACTCTCTCTCTCTAACAAATAAATAAATAAAATCTTAAAAAAAAATTATATATATATATATATATAATCATGGGGCGCCTGGGTGACTCAGTGGGTTAAAGCCTCTGCCTTCGGGGGACGCCTGGGTGGCTCAGTTGGTTAAGCAGCTGCCTTCGGCTCAGGTCATGATCCCAGCATCCTGGGATCGAGTCCCACATTGGGTTCCTTGCTCAGCAGGGAGCCTGCTTCTCCCTCTGCCTCTGCCTGCCACTCTGTCTGCCTGTGCTCATTCGCTCTCTCTCCCTTTCTCTCTAATAAATAAAATCTTAAAAAAAAAAAAAAAAAGATTAAAGCCTCTGCCTTCGGCTCAGGTCATGGTCTCAGGGTCCCAGGATGGAGCCCTACATCGGGCTCTCTGCTCAGCAGTGAGCTTGCTTCCTCATCTCTCCCTCTCTGCCTGCCTCTCTGCCTACTTGTGATCTCTGTCAAATAAATAAATAAAATCTTTTTAAAAAATAAATAAAAATATAATCTTTAAAACAGACACATCATGCATAAACAATAAATTACATTTTTATTTTCTTTCTTTTCTCCCCAAATGGCAGCATACACCTATGCTATTCTGCACTTTTTGCCATTTAATATAGTTTAGAGATAATTTACCAGTGTACATACCAGTGTACCATAAAGAGCAATACCCCAGATTTTTTATACCTGCATAGTGTTTTACTGTATGGATGTACCATAATTTATTCAACCAGACACATATGATGGACATTTGTTTCTAATTTCTTGCTGTTATAATTCTGCAATAAACAACCTTGTACTAATATCATTTTGCACATGATTGAGTAGATCTGTAGGGTAAATTCCTAGAAGTCGTTTCACTGGGTCAAAGAATACATGCATTTATAATTGTCTAACTACCTCCCCAAAGTGAATACTTATTTATACCCCTACCAGGGATCTATTAAAGTGCTTATAACAATACAAATTAATAATGTTTTTTTTCATGTTATTCTAACTAGAACACTCTTTCCCCAGATATCCTCCTGGCTCCCTTCCTCACCTCCTGTAGTTTTTTTTTTTCTTTTAATTTTAAACATTTCAATTATTTGAGAGAGAGAGAGAAGAGAGAACACCCATAAGTGGGAGGAGGGGCAGAGAGAGAGGGAGAAGTAGACTCCCAACTGAGCAGGGAGCCCTCCTTAAGTCTTTACTCGAATGCCATCTTCTCAACAAAGTTCTTCCTACCATCCTACTGTAAACTAAAACTTACTCACCTCCAATGCTCCTGAATTCCCTTCCCCGGCTTTATTTTTCCCTACAACACTTTCATTCTCTGTCCTCATTATTTTCATCTATCTATTCCTACAACAAAGTAAATTCAAAAGGCGTAAGGATTTTTGTCTGTTTTGCTCAGTGATATATACCTAGCTCTAGAATAATACTTATTAGCACGTTAAGTTTGAGAAACATCCACTTTACCAATAAATTAAGTAAACAAATCCCGTATTCTCAAGTAGCACAGAGTCACTTGTAGCCTTACATTTTAAAGGCAGAAAATGCACAAAGTTGGCTAGCTAGTATAATGGTTTAACTATACATAGGTCAAATTATGCCATGTATAGGATGCAACTACATCACACTTTCCTACTGAGGTGAAATGGGCTAGATAAGTAAAACAATTTAGAAAACACAAAAAATCATCTTACCCTTTAAGCCTAGTTGACAGACCATTAAGCTACTTCTTCTGGGGTCCACTAAAACTACTCATAGGCTCAAAATGCCCACATGCCAGACAAAGGTAATGTTCCTCCTCCATAATAGTCTACCTCTTGCACCCCCTTTCTCTTCTAAGTACTTTACTGATTTGTTACTGGCTGAAACAGAGTACTATTTAACTCTTCCAACATGATCTAGCCTATTCTGCATTTTTTCTCATGTTTCTTCCTTCTCTCTCCAGTCATAGACTTTTTTCCCTTTCAAATATTTTCCTTAATTCCTCACATAGGAGGGGTTGCACTAACAGATTAATTGAAATTGAATATGATTTGTTCAGTCTCTAAGGGGATTATTATTACTATGTCATGATACAAATTATAGAGAACTTTAACCTGCGGCTATGATGAGAAAGTGTTACTTTTCTCCCTAAACATTTAAAATTCTGTGGAAGGTTTAAAGGGAGTGCAGAGCAACCAATTTGAGCAGGAGGGCAAACAGCATAGTTCGCAGAGAAGTATGTAAACAAAATTATGCATTCTAAGCAGCCAAACATCTGACCTCCTCATCAGATACTAAGAAATTCTTAAATTTAAGAAACCTATGTTACAGGCCAAGTGACATCAACTGACCAGTAGCAGTCTCACTGGGTTCACCTACAATTTTGTTAAGACATGCTCAAGTTCGGAAAAACATTTGAGTAATTCTAACTGCTAATTCCATCCTAAATTGAACAAATAAAATCTGAATGGTAACATGGGGCTCTTCATTAATACTTTCAAGCTCAGGAAAAAAAATTTTTTTTTCTTTCTGTGCTTAGACTATCAAATTTTAAGTGTTGGCTAAATGACCTCAGTGGAGTCACAGTATTTTTTCATGCATTCAACAAAGAGTTATTGAGTATCTACTACTGTGAAGAGTCTGGGTGCTAGAGACAGAGTAGTAAATAGGTCTCTGCTTTCTTCTCCAAACAATTAAAAAAAAAAAGATCTCCAAATAAATAATTTAAAAATCCTCTAATAACCAGTTCTATGTAGAGAATTATGAAGATGATGTGATAAGAAAAAGCTGGGTGTCTACTTTAGGTCTGGTGGCCTGTGAAAGCCCCTGGGAGGTAAAATTCAAGCCATGATCCGAATGACAAAAAGGAGCAAGCCAAGCAACAAATGAGAAAAACATTTCAGGCTGGGAATACAACCAGGACAAAGATCCGAAGGTGAAACAATCTTAAGCCCATACAAGAGTTAGGTAGTAGCCATGTTATGCAGAGCTTGTATGTAACAATCACAAAGACTGAAAAAATTCTACCTCCCAAAAATACCCAACTGAACTACTTTTCTCTTCGCTTTCCATCATGAAAAGGTAAATAAAATGTGCGTCATTACTTGAAAGACTCAAGGCAAAACTGTCTAAAATATTTTTTCTCATCGATTATAGGCCCTTGAGGATCCAGCCTGGGTGGCTCAGTCAGTTAAGCGTCTGCCTTCGGCTCAGGGCATGATCCCGGGGTCCTGGGATCGAGCCCCGCATTGGGCTCCCTGCTCATCATGGAGTCCACTTCTCCTTCTGCCTCTCCACCCAACCCTCGATCACGGTCTCTCTCAAATGCTTAAGTAAAATCTTAAAAAAAAAAAAAAAAAAAAAGTCTGCCTTCAGCTCAGCTCATGACCCCAGGATCCTGAGCTTTAGCCCCACATCAGAATCCCTGCTCAATGGGGAGCCTGCTTCTCCCTCTGCTGCTCCCCTGGTTATGCTATCTCCCTCCATTCCACATAAATAAAACAATCTTAAAAAAATAAATACATAAGGCCTTTTTGTACACCTTAGAGCCTTTCCCTCTGTGTGGAAGGCTCTGGCCCAGATCTTCTCAAGGCTAGCTCATCCTATCATTCAGGTCTCAGTTCAAAGGTTATAGACAGCCCTGATAACACTGATGATGTGGTACTCCCAAACCCAGTCACTAGCACATCATATGGTTTTATTTCTCTTCTTTAATGCTCTTATCAACTGAGTATATCTTATATATTCAAATTAAATACTTTTTAACTGTGATAACATATACATAAAGTTTACTATCCTATTTTTAAGTATACAGTTCTGTGGCTCTAAGTACCTTCATACTGTTGCACAGCCACTCTCCAGGACTGTTTTCATCTCGCAAAACTGAAACTCTACACATTAAAAAACTGTCCATTTTCTCTACCCCATAGTCCCTGGGAATCACCATTGTATTTCTCTTTGTGCATTTTACTACATTAGGAACCTCTTATCAGTGTCATGTTATTTTTTTGTGACTGGTTTAGCATAATGTCTTCAAGGTTCATCCATGTTGTACCACATGTTGGAACCTCCTTTTTGAGACTAAATATTCCACTGTATTATATATATGTTTATATAATTAATAATATGTATATTTTATATGGCCAGTTATCCACTGACAGACACTTGGGTTGCTTCTACCTTTTTGCTATTGTAAGTAATGCAGCTATAATAAACATGGGCGTACAAATGTATCTTTGAGACCCTGCTCTTAATTCTTTGGGGTATATACCAGAAGGAGGATTGCTAGATCATTTAGCAATTGTTTTGTTTTGTTTTGTTTTTATACTTTCAGGAAATTCCATACTGTTTTCCATAGCAGCAATACCATTTTACACTTACAACAATAGTGCAAATGGGTCCAATTTCTCTGTATCCTTGTTGACACATTTTATTTTCTGTTGTGTGTGTTTTGGGACATAAAGTAGTATCTATATATACTTTTACTTGGTTGTTGTCTTCTTCTCATTTCCCAGAATGTAAGCAAATAAAGAGTAGGAACCTTATCTGTTTTGTTTATCAAGAAATACAGAGCACCTAGTATATCCAGAATATCTGGCACAGCGTACTCAGTAAATAGTTCAAATGAAAAAATGCCAGTATACCTTATAACTCAAATTCAAATATTTTCTACATTATTTATATGCTCTGTTTTAAAGAAGTCTTTTTTAGATACCAAATTGACCTCTTAGATGAGGATTTTTAAGATTTTATTTATCTGACAGAGTGAGACAAAGAGAGCACAAGCAGGGGGAGAGGAAGGCAGAGGGAGAGGGAGAAGCAGATGTTCCACTGAGCAGAAAGCCTAATGTGGGGCTTGATCCCAGGACTCTGGGATCATGACCTGAGCAACTGTCTGGGCTACCCAGGCCCTTTAGATGAGCAATTTTTAGGGTTACAAGTATGTTGTATAGAAAAATGTCATGTTCCCATTACAAAAACAGAGTACTTAACAAATTCAATTTCCAAAATGTAATCCAGGATCCTTACCAGCAGTTCTGGGCCCATCATAAGCACCAGCTTCTTCACCATCTCTAAATATCTTCAGGGTTGGATATCCACTGACTCCATACTTATTACAGGTGTTGGTATTGGCAGTACAGTCAACCTAAAGATTTAAATACACGAACCATCTGTTATCCAGATGCTTGTTGCAGGCTCCTCCTACATTCCCAAAATATTAAGAATGCTCAAATCATAAGAGGATCAAGCAATTCTTTGCACACATACCACAGAACATACATTTTATTATCTTTTAAAAAAAGATTTTATTTATTTATTTGACAGAGATCACAAGTAGGCAGAGAGGCAGGCAGAGAGAGAGAAGAAGGGAAGCAGGCTCCTCGCCAGGCAGAGAGCCCGACGCGGGGCTCAATCCCATGACCCTGGGACCATGACCCGAGCCAAAGGCAGTGGCCCCAGCCCACTGAGCCACCCAGGCGCCCCCAGAACATATATTTTAAAGGCTGACTGGTGCTGGGCCAGTTATATCACAATCACCATTGCTGGACCTCCTACGAAATGCGAAAATGACTATTTAAATTCTTCCTTCAAAGTCTCTATTATTTAAAACAGTAGTCTCTACCTTCTTTCTGCCTTAGAATATGTGAAGAATAAATCACTTAAATGACTAACAGTACCTTTCTCACTCTGATAATGATTACTATAAAGGGGACGGATGGAGGTACATATCCTTTAGGTGGGATGGAGTATAATTTGATTTGGCAAATCATCTAGAGTTATTAGTAAAGTACCAGCACTTGAATATGCTCCCTGAGACAGTCTGACTATGGGCTAAACTCTAACTAGGTAGATCTAGAGACACCTATCAGGAAGGAAAGCAATCTGGAAAACAATTCCTATCTATTTAGCCACTTACTCTAAAGTCAGCAGTGCTACACGTACCCTGCATATGTTATTTCATTTCCTCTTCACAAGATTTGGAGGTATGGTCCCAATGCTTTAACATCAGTTGAGATGTAGAGAAGTAATATGTCCATAGTAACACAGGCTATAGCCACACAAGGCAGGAATTAAATCAGGGCTGAACATTTTTCCCCCCAAGGCAATCCGCCATAGAAACATCAGGATTAAAAGCAGTTTCCAAAAACAGTCCTATGTATGCATGAACTATTTATCTGAGGCTGACCAAGATGTGAGCTTTTTTTTTAGAGATTTATTTATTTGAGAGAGAGAAAGGAAGGGCGTGTGCACGTGGGTGAGGGGAGGGGCAGCGCAAGAGGGAGAGAATCTTAAGCAGGCTCCACACTCAGCACAGAGCCCGAAGTGGGGTACAATCTCATGACCCTAAGCCAAAATCAAGAGCCTGACACCTAACCAACTGAGCCACCCACATGCTCCAAGATGTGAGATTTTATACTGCAGTAACTGGGTTTACTATAGAATAATGGCAGAATTCTAGAAGCTTTACTATTATTGTAAAAGCAAATACCAAGTTGTATTATATAACTTATAATATAATTATATTATATTATATAATATTATAGTTGACCAGTTAGTTACATACTTACAACACCCTGTCATTTTCCTGTTCCTATCACTACGAATATCATAAGGTAGTTTAGGGAACTCATTTATTCAATAATTTTCCTCTGACCTTGATGACTATACTTCCCATATTTGGCTTTAATTCTTTTTTACCATATATTTCACCTCTTTCTCATTCCAGTAATTCCCTTAGTTTCACTACTTTTAATCTTTAGAAACCATAATTAATAGTTATATGTTTGCTCAGAAACTAGTGTTCTCTTCATGTACCATAAGAGTAGAGAAAAATGAATGTAAATTTCACAAACTACAATTTATACCCCCCCTTTTAATTGTTAGTTAACATACATTGCAATATTGGTTACTAGAGGTGTGCATGGGTGGCTCAGTTAAGGGGTCCAAGTTCCAGATCTTTGCTCAACTCATTATCTCAGGGTTGGGAGATCCAGCTCGGTATTAGGCTTGTGTCAAGCTCCCAGCTTAGTGCTTAGTGGAGTCTGCTTGAGATTCTCTTCTTCTCCCTCTGCCCCTCCCCCCAACTCATGCACATGCTCTCCAAAATAAAATCTTTTTAAAAATTGGTTTCAGAAGAAGTCAATGATTCTGTACTTACATACAACACCCAGTGCTCCTCACAAGTGCCCTTCCTAATGCCCATCCCCCATCTGGCCCATCCCCCACCCACCTCCCTCCATCAACCCTCAGTTTGTTCTCTACCCTCAAAAGTCCCTTATGGCTTGTTTCCCTCTCCTTTCTTTCCTTTTCCCCCTTTGCATGTGTTCATCTGTGAGATCATACAGAAAATACCCCATTTTCTTTAATGAAGAATCTGCCTAGACTCACCTTTGCTAATGGGACAATTCCTTTTAATCTGGTTGCTGCAGCTTCATACTCAGGGGCAAGCCTCTTGCAGTGTCCACACCTATATAAATACATTAAAAAAAAGGGGGGGGTCCAGATTCTCAGTTTAATCCTTCAAGATTGTTAACTGTGTTTCTCTAGGATGAACCTCAAACTATAATGTTACTTTTGAATTAGTTAACTGCTTCCAAAAGCAAAAACATCACCTGAACAACAGCCATTACTGATAAAGTAACCAGAGTTCTCAAGGGCAAAAGTGCTATCCCTAACCTGAAGTTGACTCTGCAGGACTAACTTAGCTAGGAGCAGGCAAACTGCTCAATTAAATACTTTCTCAATTAAAAGTATAAATGAGCCTTGAACACTATAGTCAGAATTAATCCTCACATTAAAGAGGGAAAGAGCTCAAGCCTTCTGGACCAATTAATGAGGATAAAATGAGAGTAAGATAGCAGCAATCCCATTTCTCGTAGCATTTCCCAAAAGAAAGCACATTTTTTTTCCTTAGGAAACCAGCACTATGATTCTTAAAAATACAGTGACTGAAACCTTATAAGGTTCCAAGTATGATATTAACTCTTTAAAAATCACCATCAGGTAATTTTTCTCCACTCCCTCAATAGGAATCTCTTTGTCCAAAAACCCAGTTTGAGGGGGCAGCAGAATGAGGCCCAAAAGGCACTCATTTGCTATAGATACTTTAGCAGCTATTGGAGTCTTTTTTCCTTCTCAACTGAGTTTCAACACAGCATTAGAATGATGTATTTAAGAGAGCAAGCCTTATTTTTACAGCTACACAGTTCATCTGGTTATAAGAACTGATGGGGATAAAACATTGTCAGAGTATTTTCCCAGAGGGTCATCAGAAACACCTGCTCCTGGCCTGGGAAGTCCTAAGAGTCCCATAGGCACACTGTATATGCAATAGAGGGAGGGGGGGATACTCTTCCTTATCAAAGTATAATTAGCACCAGCTATGTTATCTCTTTAAAACCCACTGGGTTGCAGAGGGACCACTGTGAGAAGGCAAAGTAGTTCTGTAACCTTTCCAGATAGCAAAAACAGAAAGAAACATAGAAGAAACTTAATTTTATAAATTTCATAGCCAATAGTCTCAAAATTTATTAAGTGATGGACAAATAACTTGGAAACATTTTGCCCCTAAAACCTATTTAAAACAAAGGACTATATTGTATTCTTCAGGGTCTTTAGTTCTATTAAAAAATAATCATTAGAAGCTTAACTGAAGGAATGGGGAAGGAATGTAATAGGCTTCAACTGTACTGGCTTTTAATTTTTAGACCAAGTGGTGAAAAAATGGTATTCCCTATACTGTATTTCATGGATGCACATTTTACCATATCTGAAATTGGCATGTGCCCTGCAATCATGTCATACTTTCAATGGTAGGACTTTCTTCTTTGTGAGACATGAAATAAGGATTCCCCTCACCATCCGTGGCATCTTACATGTATTTGGAATATGGTATTATTCATTACATCCTCTGTATTCCTTTATATTGCAAAATAAAGTAAATACTCGTGTACTTGTGTTCTAACAAAACACAAATCCTAAATGGTTTAATAAAATAACCAATTTATCTGAGAAATTCAGGCTGTGAAGAACATAAGGGCTCCAAGATTAAAAATAAAAAGGTTAAAAAAAGTTAAAATTGGATCTGGGCCTTTAAAAATTTAAGGCTTCAGCCAGGACAGGGGTATTTTAGCTAAGGGGAATAGTGGCGCAAAGGTAAAATTACTAGTGAACTAGTGGAGAACAGTGGAGGGCTCTGTTTGTTGTTATTAAGAGATAATAAATGTGTTATGTGTATTAAGACTATATCAGTCAGCAATATATATAACAGGAAGGGGGAAAACAGAGATAAAAATAAAAGCCACCTAAAAGATAATATGTTTCACATATTATGTGAAGCAGATAATGAAAGCTTGGACCAGAGTGACAGCAATGAGAATAAAAAAGAAGAGAGATTTCTGTTGAATATATAATTTTCAAGAAGACTGAGGCAACATATTTAAGAGTAGTTTTACCTCAACTGGTGGGTGTCAACCCAGATGCATATATAAAATACCCATGGAGGGAACCAGGGGTGTAAGGGGACATATGTGTGCAAGTATCAAGGCTGGGTCTGAAAACCACTGTCCTAAGCATTTGCTGCATCCATAAGGTCATCAAATGCCCAAAGAACCTGTTTAACGAGTTCCTGAGAGACCAGAAGAGAAAGCCTTCTTCAAATTCACCAGGAATGGAACTCAGGTGGAGTATGAAGATTAACCACTACTTCTTTCACCCAGTCCTAGATAGTATTAAAATAAACAATTCCATTACCTTCAGGGATGGCACCTAGCAGTGATACTGAATCCTACCAATCATTACTTCATGTGACAAATGTCTCTGACAGAAAGACTGATGCAGTCCTTTCTCTACAGAAACACCAGTCTAGAAAGAGTGACAGACAATATTAGGCCCCAACTGAGAGGCGGAAACAACCAGTTAGTTGTCCAAGGAGCTAAATCTTGTTGAAAAGATCAATTTGGGGTGGAAGGATATATCAGAAATTCCAAGTAAGGGAATCATCATGTATAAAAAGAAATATTTCATTTTATACTATCCACAGTTTTTTTTCAATATGTACTCCAGAAATATTGTATATCAAATATCCTTTAATACTACTGTCCTAGAGGGTAGATCACAAATCTACAACATAAGTAGATGTTGAAGACTTAAAACTTACTTAATGCTGATCAATACACTTTCAGATACTATTGCATTTAAGTAGTGCTATTTCCCCAGAGACATTCATAAACTCCCATTCTTACAAATTACACAGATGATTAACTCCATAATGGAAATATAAGCCTACAAAGTCACACGCAAAAAAATCTTTCACTTTCACTGTAAAACGAAAGTGCAAAAAATACCCAAAAACAAATGAGATGAAGAACTTGCTCAAAATAGGTCAATTTTACTTTCAATGGGATTCTTTAACTGTTCCTATCTAACTTGTGAGCTAGTTCTGTACAAAGGATTACAGCAGTCAGAAAACATTTCTAGATGAAGTATTAATAAATAAAAATAGTTGAATGTGAAGAAATCAGGACATTAACAGGAGAATTCCTTGATTCCAAATTAGTCACTCAGAAAACGGATCCTGCTTGCTGGCATTGTGGAGGATTACCTTACCTTCTAGACCAATTAAAAGCAGACACCACAGCAGGGATCCACCCAATTTTGGGTGTAGTTTAGTGCATGATGGGATATGCAGTTTTTAGGGAAGCACATGTAACAATTTAAAGTAGGGAAGAATACCTTTAATGGGGGGGGGGGACTGCTTCAATTAATGTCTAGCCCATCAGTCTCCAGGAACTGACTTTATGTTGACCCTTATAGTCACAGAAGCACCACGCAGTTTTGATACAACCCCATCCAGACACTCTGAGTTACACCCCTTCAAAATTAACAGCAAGGTTATATGATTGGGAAGTTGCTGCTAAGATGGAACATGACTTCTGAAGATGTATAACGAAAGACCACCTATGATGTGTAATCAGTACTACCAGCTGGCCATAGGAATGCCCCACTGGTAAAATCCATCAGAAGCTGAAAACAAAATGTGTTGCCCCTAACACATCTTTCTGGTTCAGGTGGTCTTCATCACCAGACTTCTAGTATTACCCCCAGCAAATCCGCTGAACCCTTGCTGAGTAAAGACAGAGTTGGAAGCAAGAGAAAGTTACACACAAACTTTTACTGATACTTTTAAATACATACCTGTTTTTTATTAAAAGTATTGCACCAGGAGTTAAAAAATTAAGTACTGTAATCAGCATGAATACATTGAGCCATCCCAAGCCTGAAAATAATCATGACTTTCTGTGATAAAGATTTGGGGCTTAAAAAAAAATCAGGTCTACTGAGTCAGAAATCCTATTTGCTCTCACCACCCCCCGGCCTCAGCCCCAACTTTTTGAGTCATTTGTATCCTAAAGAATTCACACACCTGTTCGGTTATATCACCCTGAAGCGAACTATTTCTCCCCATAATGGTTACTTTCTCACTGGAGTCTTTTTGGACATTTTTCATAAATCCTAATTAAAACCGACACTTTAGACAGATTTCTGACGGCATTACGCTTTCACCTACTCTTTTTGACCGGATTCTGTTGGTGCTGAAATGTTATCAGCTTAATGGAGAAAGTGTGCACCATGCAATGGGACAAAATAATTGCCGGCCTCAAAAAAGCACTTATTACCATTCTGCAGCCACTGAGTGACCTTGGCTAGAAACTAATGGCTGCGGGGCGTGGGGCAAGTAGAAAGGAAGTACTCTGGGGGCCCAGGGCCTCGGCATCTGGCGAAACATTCGCTTCAGATATAAGGCCTTGGGACGCCTCGTTTGTAGGATGGAGAGCATTAAATTGACTCAGCCAGAAACTGTAAAGACACCGTTTGGAGGATGGAGAGCATTAACACTGACTCAGCCAGGAAAAAGATACCAATCTAAGCCGGGTAGGGGGTGGTTAAACCCTCTGCAAATAGGAAGTGCCGCAAGAGCAACGAGGTAACGATGTGGCCCTGCGTGAGCGGGGCCTTAGGGTTTTCTTCCCGGATCTCGTTCCCAGGCAATCAGCACCGACTTCTCCGCTCTCGGCGAGGCGGCTCGGCTCACGGAGGTGGGAAATCTGCCGGCTGCAGCCGGGCCTGCTGAAATGGTGGAGGGCGCCGGCGCCGCGTAGGCCCAACCGTTCCCGCGCCTTCGCCCCCGGCCCGGGCCTCCCGCCCTCCCTCCTGCGCCCCGGCTGAGTGGTCTCACCAAGGGGCGAAGAACTCGACGAGCATGAGGCCCGCAGAGCCCGTGTCGGAGATGCGACTCTCGAAGTTGTCGTCAGTGAGTTCCAGCACGTCGGAGGCAGAGGCGAGACCGGCCGCGGCGAAAAGCAGCGCCACGCCGGGGAACAGCGCTCGGCAGCGGGGGCGCATGGCTACGAGGTGAGGTTAGGGGCGGCCGGGAGGGTCGGGACTCGGCGGGGACTGCGGAGGCCGGCCGCGACCACTCACCCTGTGCCTGCGCTCACGCGTCTGGCCCAGGCGGACCTGCAGCCGGAGGTCCCAACCCCCCAGCCGGGCTCCGGCCGCAGTGTGGCAGCCGCCGATTGGCTGTGAGACGCCTGCGTCGGGCGGGCGGGACCAGCTGGTAACCGCCGAGTGGCCGGAGCGCGGGGCGGGGCCGAGACGGCTGGCGCCCGGGCGAGCCGGGCTGGGAGGGGTCCTGCGCCGGAGGCTGGGGCTAGAGCTGGGCCCGCCTGCCGGAGCCCAGGGAAAGAGTGAGGTGGAGTGGGGCGGGGCGGACTGGGGCGGAGTGGGGCGGGGCCGAGCTAGAGATGGGGCGCCGAGGCCCTGGGAGCAGACCGTGAGCTCATCTTTCGTGGGGAGAGCTGAGTACTGGGGGCGGCGGAGCGGAGGCGGAGACGTGAAGGCGGGGCTGAGTGGGCGAAAGAGAGCCTTGGCTGAGGTGAGGCCCAGAAGCGGGAATTGAGAGATGGGGGCTGCAGCTGAGGGACATAGTTGGGACAGGACATGTTTTCCAAATGCCAGGCTGCTACAGTTTGTCAGTTTCTCTTGGTTTGTCTTTCGGAGGCAGCCTTAAGTCCTCCCACTGGCCGTCCTCATTGCACTGCCCAATTACCTCAGGTCCAGGTGCTGCTCCGATTTCCTCTTTGTCCAGCCCTGGGACGACTGCCCTGTGGTCACACAAGTGAAGGTGCTTGGCCATTTAGTCTACTGCGCAATGTCTCTCTTATGACTCTTTGCTCCTTTTGTTTCAGGAAACCTTGAGTCTTGGTACAATGTGTTTGACTTCTTTAAGGGCAGAGAGGGTGGGAGAAGGAGAAGTAAACCTCTAATCTTTGGTCCTTTCCAAGAATGAAATGACACTTGGTTTTTCCATTATTTTACAGACATGGCCACCAGTCATCCAATAGGACACGTGCAACTGCCCCGAGCGGATGCCATTCGTTCACGTCTCATTGATACTTTCTCTCTCATCGAGCATCTACAAGGCTTGAGCCAAGCTGTGCCACGACACACTATCCGAGAGATAGTTGGTCAGCTGCCTTTTTCTTAACTACCATAGATTTAAGTCTACTCACTACACCCTCCAAAGAGTAGAAAGCAGAGACCATTTTAAGGGTGAAAAATTTAAGGGTGAAGATTGGCTTGCTTGCTAGTTTGTCAATGGTATCCAACTTGATAAACCAAAGGCTTTGTAAAGAAAGCTCTTTGAGCCCAGGAGATCGCTCACTTTTAGGCTTAGGATAACTACTAGCCCTGGCCAACTTGGAAGTTTCTACGAAAGACACTAAAAATTTTGAGGGTTGAACCTGCTGCCTTTATTCTTGGACATGGACAGTGTTGGTCATAAGTGATACATTAGCTAGTATTCCAAACTAATGTTAATTGGAGTGAGAAAGAACAGTAAGGCAAGCCTCTGCACTAGGGGACCCATTATATAACCAGTATCCCTGGCCCTGGTTCTGCCTGTTCTTCATATCCCCCAGAGACTTCTCTTTATATGTATCCACTGTCCCCTTTTAATTTTTGGTCTAGATCCTTCCCGTCAGAAGAAGGTTATGTTGGGAGATCAACACCAGCTGGTGCGGTTCTCCATAAAGCCTCGACATACAGAACAAATTACACATGGCCGGAGGCTGATGAGCAGGCTTCGAGTGCGCTGCAGTCAGAGGCCACCTCTTTCCTTGTGGGCTGGATGGGTCCTTGAGTGTATCCTTTCGTGCCCCTCATTTTTATCATGTGCCTTTACTGCCTCTCCTGCCTTATCATCTGCCTGAAGACTTATTTTCCCTTTTCCAAACTCCATTTTCTTCTCATCCTCACTGGTTCTCTTCTTGCCCTTATTATATCACCTGTATAAGAAAGAATTCCACTCTATGTTTCCTTAAGAGAAAACAGGTCCTCTCTTCACAAACTTCATCATCTTTCTCATCTTTTTGAATACAATTGTACTGATGGTTGAAATAGGTGAGAACTGAGAACGGACATTGGATGGAAGAGGAAGTGGCTATGGGTCATTTTTCCTATAAATTGATCATTTTTAATTTTGAATGTTACTTGAATTGTGATAGAGACAATTATATTAAGTCTTGGAATAGGATTTTTTTTTTTAAGTCTTGGAATAGGATTTATGCAACTGCTAAGATGGGAAATATTTGGAGGGCTTTCAAGAGAGTGGTAGATATAAAGTAGTCTACACACAGAGTATAATAGACTTATGGACAACCAAAGATGTGAAGACCAGTTATATTTCTTGTGTCAGTTTAGTTTAATAGTTGTTTAAATTAGCCTTTTGTATTAGAGATATTGGTGCCTATCAGTGAGTGATGTAACATTTACATTTTTTTCAAGTATGTTAAATGTTAAGTCCAAATAAGAAAGCTCACGAAGTATGTAAAGTTAGCTACAACTAAAATATTAGATGAGCCAAAAAATGATTAAAGAGTAAATGATTCTAAAATCAGTCCTATATTAAAAGAAATGTATTAAAAGCAAAAGAACATCTGGAAAATCAATGGTTCATTTGATTCTCATCACAAACAAACTGCTCAGAATTGATGAAAAGGGGGCACCTGGGTGGCTCAGATGGTTAGGTGTTTGCCTTCAGCTCAGCTCATGATTTCCAGGTCCTGGAATCGAGCCCCACATTGGGCTCCTAGCTCAGCGGGGGAGCTAGGAGCCATTTTAAAATGGTCTTTTAGGGACGCCTGGGTGGCTCAGTGGGTTAAGCCGCTGTCTTCAGCTCAGGTCATGATCCCAGGGTTCTGGGATCGAGTCCCACATCGGGCTTCTTGCTCGGCAGGGAGCCTGCTTCTCTCTGCCTCTGCCTGCTTCTGCGTGCTCTCTCTCTCTCTCTCTCTCTGACAAATAAACAAAATATTTAAAAAAATAAAATGGTCTTTTAATGCAGTCAGTTCAAAGATATTTAAATATATAATACTTGATATCACTGACCCACTACAGTATGCTATATACTTTGAAGTACTTATTTTTCTTAGAGAGAGGGAGAAAGAGTGTGCACGCATGTGGAGAGGGGAATGGCAGAAGGAGAGGGAGAGAGAGAATCTTAAGCAGACTCCATGCCCAAGAGTTGACTTGCAGCATGGTGTGGGTCTTGATTTCACAACCCTGAGATCATGACCTGATCATGACATCAAGAGTCAGATGTTTAACCAACTGAGCCACTCAGGTACACCTGTATCTTGACGTATTTTATTTTCTCCCCATTGTGGTGAGGATTTTGAAGTAAGTCACCCACATTTCCTATTTCTTGTATCATAACTGGCATGTATTTGCCTTGTTGTGTTAAGGGTATAGTCTTAAGCCTTGGAATAAAGTAAACAGCCATAAATGTTAGGATTTCCTGGATCTAATGGACAAATAAAAATAGAATAGCACTAACCATTCTAGTTGGTAAAACAGTTGGATATGAAACATGATCACTGTGCTACAGGATAGGTAGATTCCTTGAGTGGCCATTATCTGACAAGTTCAGCAAAATTGTATCTTATTAAATACATTCTTTTTTTTTTCCAAGGTTTTATTTATTTATTTGACAGAGATCACAAGTAGGCAGAGAGAGAGAGGAGGAAGCAGACCCTCCACCAAGCAGAGAGCCTGATGCGGGACTCGATCCCAGGACCCTGAGATCTTGACCTGAGCTGAAGGCAGAGGCCTAACCCACTGAGCCACCTAGGCACACCTGTTGAATACATTCTCATGGTAGAAAGGCAGGAGGGATTTTGCAAAGGCAAAGAATTTGTGACTAACAGATTTCTTTGAACAGACCAATTCATGTGATAAACATTGAGACTGTTCAAGTTTTTTAAAAAAACAATTTTCCAGATCATAGAGAATATTGCTATAGATAGGGGAAAAAATAGTAATTAACAAACAGTTCTACAGATCAAAGCTCCCCAACCTTTTCTTTTCTTTTTTTTCTTTTAGAGAGAGTACACATGCTGGCAGGAGTCAGGGGGTTAGTGAGCAGGCTCCAAGCCCAGCCCAGGGCCTGACATGGGGCTCCATCTCATGACTCTGAGATCATGACCTGAGCTGAAATCAAGAGTTAGGCCCTTAACCAACTAAACCACCCAGGTGCCCCATCCCCAATCTTTATGGTCTTGTGATTTTGTTTCCCAGTAATACAACTAAAAACCTGAAAACCTCCTTATGAGTTTAATCATTCCATTAGTTTTTTATGAGATAAAGAAGCAAGTTGAAGTAGAAGTAATATTTCAGACTAGCATATTATTAAATATTGTATTTTAATGTGTATAATATACTTTTAAAAATTATAATGTTAGCACATTTTTTACTTTTGCTGTTTTGTAAGTGATTCATCCTGTTTTTAAATATATGAAAAAAATAAAGTAAATATATGATTTGCCCATAAGTGCATTTTTAAAGGCCATTATATATTGTTTGGCTCAGGGATCAAATATATTTATTTTATACATTATATGCTTTTAATTTACTTTTTTGTTCCTTTTTTTTTTTAATATATTTTTATTTATTTGAGAGAGAGAGAGAGAGAGAGCACAAGCAGGGGAAGGGGTACAGGGAGAAGCAGGCTCCCCGCTGAGCAGAGAGCCCGATGCGGGGCTCGATCCCAGGACCCTGAGACCATGACCCGAGCCGAAGGCAGCGGCTTAACCCACTGAGCCACCCAGGCGCCCCCTTTTTTGTTCCTTTTTAAACATTGAGATAGGGGATGCCTGGGTGGCTCGGTTGGTTAAGCAGCTGCATTCGGCTCAGGTCATGATCCCAGCATCCTGGGATCGAGTCCCACATCGGGCTCCTTGCTTGGCAGGGAGCCTGCTTTTCCCTCTGCCTCTGCCTGCCACTCTGTCTGCCTGTGCTTGCTCGCTCTCTCTCTAACAAATAAATAAATAAAACCTTTAAAAAAAAAAGAATTTAAACATTGAGATATAATTGACATGTAACATTAATTTCAGGTTCACAACATTATGTGTTAAATGTTATGTACATCTTATATGTTAAGGTGTAGGAGGAAATTTAATTATGTTTTAGGGTATAAAAAAGAAAAAATCTACTTTCACAATGATATTGGTAATTCTCCTATTCATTTTAAACATCAGTTGGCTTATTTTTATAATTTTCACATTTTGTTTCCAAATGATGAGAGGGAGAAAAGAAAGAAGACTTGACTCATTTGCAATCCATTTTCTGAAAATAACACATTGCAAGTGTGAATAGTCCTTATTTCCAACAAAAAAATTCATGTATAATGTCATTATAATTTTTTACATTGATCTTGAGGTTCTAGAGATATCTTGATGTGCTGTATGTAAGAATAATTCTGCAAGTTTATCTCAAGATGATTTTCATCAGAGTCTGTAAATTGCATTCATCTGATCAAATACTTTATATAGCGTTAGTGTTCCTTACTTCATTGTGGATATAACGAGCCAAATCTTCTTTCTTTTCTCTTCTTCCTCTCATCATTTAAAAAAAAATACGTGATTTGTGCACAAATGAATTTTTAAGTGACATTATTTGTTGTTTGGTTGTAGGGATCAAATACATTTTATGTACTATGTTTTTGGGGTTTTTTTGCAGTATATATCTTAAAATTTAATATTATGGATATAACCAGCCAAAAAATGGTTACAATCTCAAACTATCTGACTGTCAAAATTGACAGCAGTTTGTGTTGTTCAGAGTGATTGAATATGTTCGTGTAATCTCCATTAACTGCCAAGGATATCAGTCATAGTGCATTTGGAGGCTCTCAGATTGTTCTGTTTCAATGGGAAACGTATTAGGGGTACCTGGGTGGCTCAGCCATTAAGCATCTGCCTTTGGCTCAGGTCATGATCCCAGGGTCCTGGGATGGAGGGCCACATGGGGCTCCTTGCTCAGGGGGAAGCCTGCTTCTCCCTCTCCCACTCCCCCTGCTTGTGTTCCCTCTCTCCCTGTCTTCCTCTGTCAAATAAATAAATACAATCTTTTAAAAAAAGAGAGAGAGAGAGAGAGAGAAACATATTAAATTATTATTTAGCGTTTAAGCCTATTTTGATTTCAGTGTTTTTTTTTCCCCTACAGCGTGGCATACATCCATTAAATGCATAAAAGAAATGAAGAGGGTTGAAAGATGAAGGCAATAAGCTGAGGAATAGCAATGAGCAGATAACAGGGTTTTAGAGAGAATGTATAGGATTTAATTTGCTTTGCAGGACAAAATCAGTTTTAGAGAAGAATGGGAAAGTTAAAAAAACGAACAAATAGGGTGCCTGGGTAGCTCAGTTAGTTAATCGACTGCCTTTGGCTCAGGTTATGATCATGGAGTCCCACATTGGGCTCCCATCTCCACGGGGAGTCTGCTTCTCCCTCTAATCTTCTCCCCTCTCATGCACTCTAACTCTCTCTCTCTCTCAAATAAATGAATAAAATCTTAAAAAAAAAAAAACTAACAAAGAACGAAATAATTTTTTTAAAGATTTTATTTATTTGCCAGAGAGAGCACCAGCAGGGGGAGCAGCAGGCTCCTCGCTGTGCAGGCAGCCCTATGGGGGACTCCATCTCAGGGCCCTGGGCTCATGACCTGAGCCAAGGCAGTTAACTGACTGAGTGACCCAGGCATCCTAAGAACCAAGTAATTTCTTGTTATAACTCGGTATGTCTCATGAATCTGGCTTCTTGTTCGTACTTACTTATCAAACACTTTACGTATCATGGCCCTACATTTTCATTCTATTCTTTTTTTTTTAAAGATTTTATTTATTTATTTGACAGACAGAGATCACAAGTAGGCAGAGAGGCAGGCGGGGGCGGGGGGGGGGGAGGAAGCAGGCTCCCTGCTGAGCAAAGAGCCTGATGCGGGGCTCCATCCCAGGACCCTGAGATATGACCTGAGCCGAAGGCAGAGGCTTTAACCCACTGAGCTACCCAGGCGCCCCTTCATTCTATTCTCAAGGCCCATAGCTTCTTTCTGAAATTTGGGACTGGAGTACCAGTGTAGCAGAAGAGTGGTGGTAGTGAAGAGAGCAATCCCTTGGTTACTGTGTGAATCCTGAGTGGGAAGGCAGTGACTTGCAGCTGTTAGACACATTGATACCAGCAGAAGAGTTGCAGCTATTTTTCATGGTCAATTCTTTCCTCTCCTGTATTTTACAGGTTGAAAAAAAATCAATGTTAAGGAAAAAAACAAAGAAAAATGGAATAGCAATGGGCACACTGTAGTTTATAATAGTTTCTGATCATTCTGTACCATTTGGTTTCCCAATTCCTTAACCTTTATTCATCCTTTGTTCTACTCTCACAGAATTGCTTGAATCCTCAAACGCCAAATTGTGGTCACTCAAGCTGACTCTGGAAGTGGCAGCTTGGTTCATCTTGCTTATTTTCATCTTGGAGATCCTGCTTATGTGGATATCCAGCTTTTTCCTCTTCTGGAAGAATGCCTGGAATGTCTTTGACTTTGTTGTCACCATATTGGTAAAGAGAAATATCCTGAGGATTAGTTTGGTGGGTTGAGGAATGAGCCTAGGTGAATCAAAATGACAAGAAAGTTTAATTAAATCACAAGAAGAATGTCATTATTTTGATTTTTTTTCTAAAATTTCAGTCTTTGCAGGAGTTGTTGGTAATAGTAGCAAGACAGAATTTAACCACAACATTACCCCAGCAAGAACATCTATCAGTTACTAAGCACTTCTAAGTGCCAGGCACAATTCTAAGTGTTTTTCATGTTCTAAGTATTTTCTCACCACTTGAGTTCCACAACAACCCAATGAGATAAGCACTGTGCTTATCCCCTTTGAAGTGCAGAGTTTTAAGTAATTTAGTAGAGGAAGGCTCAATTGGAAAGAGTCCTCAGAGAATGCTGTTCAAGCGATAATGCCCAAGGAACTATGAAGAAGATGACATAGGGTAACTGTGAAGAAGAAGGGGTAACTGTGCATGGGTGCTTTGGGTACATTTTACTCATAATCTGTGTGTTTCCCACAGTCCCTGCTTCCCGAGGTTGTCGTGCTGGTGGGGGTAACAGGCCAGTCTGTGTGGCTCCAGTTGCTGAGGATCTGCCGGGTGCTAAGGTCTCTCAAACTCTTTGCACGATTCCGTCAAATTCGAGTCATTATTTTGGCCCTGGTGAGGGCTCTCAAGGTGATTTGACTGTTGCAGCTAAACCAACTGGGCAGGGTGGGTAGACATGGGAATTTAACATAAAACAAGGCTGGGTGGGTCAAAGAGGCCAATGAGAGACTGACTGTATGAAATGTCATTGGATGAGAAAGGGCTGGGGACAGATGATAGAGATAACTGGACTTGGGAGTGGAAGTGAGGGTTTTGCAGGGGGAGAGGGGGGGTTGCCAGGGTGCTATAGGTGGAATCAGCCTAGTTTGGCCCACCTCTGACTCAAGGTCATGGCCTCTAGAGCATGACCTTCCTCCTGATGTTGCTGCTCATCTTCTTCTACATTTTTGCTGTGACTGGTGTCTACTTCTTTGAGGATTACACCCGTTCAACTCGCCAGGACCTGGAGTACCCCATGTTCTTCTCGTAGGCAGGACGGGGGTGGGGGGGAATTGAGGGTGGAGGGGAGAGAGTTTGGGCAAGAGACTGGGAAGCTAGTCCAAAGTAAGTAATACAAAAAGTATGGTCTATTGTAAGGAACTGGAATAGAACACAATGAGGAGAAAAAAGAAAGCAAAGGAATACTGAGTAGTATTAGCTCTGATTTTGAGGAAAGGGTGACTAGTTCCAGGTTTGCTCTGGATTTTGAAATGTAAACATCCCCTCCTCAACCATCTTTAGATAGTAGTATACTCCAGTGTCTAAGCTCTGGTTTCTATACTCACTTACCTCTTTTGAAAAATGGAAATAATAGTAGCACTACCTCATAAGAGTATAGGAATAAAAGTAATACATTTTTGCACTTAGCACAGATTTTGACACAATGTAAGTGATCAACACATGCTACTATGACTCTGAAGTCACTGGTTTTACCCTAAAGGCTAGGCGTGGTTATACATGCACACACCTAGATTAATTCAAAAGTAAAATCCTGATAAGATCTTTGTCTAGAGAACAGTGATTGCCAGTAGAAAGTCAATTGGATTTAGATGAGATGCTGTTATTTATGAATTGGAATCCAATCTTGTCAGCACCTCTTAGGTCTCAGATTAACAGGTAGCTTTGTAAAAGTATTGAGTTGGGAGAGTCCTAAATATCATCCAGTGCAGGCCCTGATATTTTCAATAAGTTGTATATGGAGGACTAGGAAGGAAAGAAGGAAAATTCAGATACCTTCCTGAGATCTTTTGTGGCACATTCATTATTATTCATTATTTGGGATCACATGTTTATGTCACATACCTGTCCATTTACTTAAGAATGACTTCATACCAAGGGAATAAATAGGAATGATGTTTGCTAAATTTTTAAGTGATCTTCTGTTCGGTGAAGTCCATAGAACAGTGAAGAATAAACTTAGAAAAAACATGTAGCTGGTGATTCATTCAATCTTTAAAAATTCAGCCAGTACCTATTTACTGAGCACCTACTATGTTCCAGGCACTAATGGAGTAGTGAGAGATATTCATGGATTATTCAGGATAAAGGAAAACCTAACAAAACAACTGCAAACTGAAGAATGCTTAGCTAAAAAGTTGTTAGAAAAGAAGCCAAAGTCAGAGCAAACTACAAAGAAATGTTCTTATGTTGCTTTAAGAGTAAGAAAATACTGTTTCTTAGAGATTTAGATCTCTGTTCTGTCTATACCTATACCTCCTTTCTCTCTAGAGACCTGCTGAATTCCCTCGTGACAGTGTTCATCCTCTTCACCATGGACCATTGGTATGCACTGCTTCAGGATATCTGGAAGGTTCCTGAAGTCAGCCGTACCTTCAGCAGCATCTATGTCATCCTTTGGTTGTTACTTGGTTCCATTATCTTTCGAAACATTATAGTAGCCATGATGGGTAAGCACAGAAGAGAGGAAAGTTGGTTGTGAGGGGTGGCTGGGGAGAAATTAGGATGAAAGCTAGGATTGGGAGATTATGCATAGAGAGAACCTGAGGTAGCAGGAAGGCTTGGGGCCTGGAATGGATATTTCACCTGGTTTCTCCCCACCCAAGCCCCTTCCCCAGGTCCTTCACCACCTCCCAACTCCTAATGGCCCTTCGGGGCAGTTACTAACTTCCAGAATATCAGGAATGAACTGAACGAGGAGATCACACATCTGGAGGTTCAGCATAAAGCTGACATATTCAAGCGGCAGATTATCCAAAGGTCTGCTGCCCCATTTTCAAACTCAAGTTTAGTTCCGAAGGGTATCCCAACCTCGTTCCCTGTTTCCATTCCTTGGCCTTGAACCAATTTTCCCCTTCTCTTCCACAGAAGATTTGCCCCAGGGTTAGAATTCCCCAGCTCTGGAATATTGCCTGATTCTTTATCCACTCTTGGGACTTTCCTACTCTTTTTCACCTTCTTACATCAATGTGTTCTCCTTAGTTTTCTTCACTTTATGATCTGAATTGTTTTCTTTTTTTCCTTACCATGCTCCTGTATCAGTATAACTCTCTTCACTCTTCTGTGTTTTTTCATTTGCAGGAGACAAAACATGTCCCCTGAGGTAATGAGGTCAAGCATAAGCAAAGTGGCTACCAGGTTAGGAGTGTAAATGTGAACTGGGATGGACAAATGTGAAGGAAGAGAGGGTAGAAAACCAAAGACAAAGGTTGACTTTGAAAGATAATCCATTTATTCAATAACAATTTATTGTAGTAGGTTAAGTGGTGCCCCCCCCAAAGAAATATCCATGTTCTAACCCCTGAACCTGTGAACATGATTCTATTTGGTAAATGGGTCTTTGCAGATGCAATTAAAAATTGGGTCTTTGCAGATGCAATCATCCTGGAATATCCAGGTAGGCCCTAAATGCAGTGAAAAAGGCCCTTATAAAAGACAGCAGAGGAGAAGACATAGACATTGAAGAAGAGATGTGAAGATGGACATAGAAATTAGAGAGTTGGAGTCATGCAACCACAAGCCAAAGGAAGCCAATGAATGCTAGGCAACTGCCAGAAGCTAAAGGAAGTAAGGAATCTTCTCCCCTAGAGCTTCTAGGAGGAGTATGGTCCTGGAGACAGCTTTATATCAGACTTCTGTCTCCCAGAATTGTGAGAGAATAAGTTTCTGTTATTTTAAGCTACCAAGTTTGTGGTAATTTATTACAGCAGCGATAGGAAACTAATACAAATACCTTCTATGAAACAGATGTTATTCTAGACCCTTAATCTTAGTTCAGCAGTGGACAAGAGAACAGAAAGAAAAACAAGAAATTCATTCAAGAAATAATTATTTTATGGGCACCTGGCTGACTCAGTTGGCAGAGTGTGTGACTCTTGATCTTGGGGTCATGAGTTCAAATCCCACATTGAGCAATAATAATAATTATTATTATTTATATAAACATTTTTTAATTAAGTAAACTCTGCACACAACGTGGAGCTTGAACTCACAACCCCAAGATTGAGTCAAATGCTCTACTGACTGAGCCAATCAGGTGCCCCAAGAAATAAATATTGAATACTCATTAGGTGCTTGGGCTATATCAGTGAACAAAATAGGCAATATCGCTTGTTATCATGGAGCTTACATACCATCAGGGAGGGAAGAGAAAATAAACAATGTATAAAATGAGTAAATTAATATATTAAAATATGATAAGCATTATGAAAAAAATAGAATAGGTGGAAAGGGATTGGAATATAGGGTGGGGATTGCAGATGGGTTATAATTTTAAACAAGGTAGTCAGGATGGCTGCATTTAAAGGTGACATTTGAACAAAGACATGGAGGAGGGAAGGGGATTACTGTGTTGATATCTATGGGAAGAGTGTTAGAGGCAGAAGGAACAGCTGATGTGTTTGAAAAACAGCAAAAAAAACACTGACAAGAGCAGGGTGACCAGTGGGGGAGAGTGACAGAAGATGAGGTCAGAGAGATAACGGGGACCTGATCTTCTAGGGCAATGAGGGCCACTGTAGGGACTTAGGCTTTCACTCTGAGTGGAATGGAGAGCTACAGAGTAGAGCAGTGATATGAAGTGACTTACATTTAAGACAGATTACTCTCTGGGGTGCCTGGGTGGCTTAGTTAAATTGCCGCCTTCAGCCCAGATCATGAACCCAGGGTCCTGGGATCAAGCCCTGCATTGGTCTCCTTGCTCAGTGGGGAGCCTGCTTCACTCTCTCCTACTGACTAGTGATCTCTCTTGCAAATAAATAAATAAAATTTTAAAAAACAATAAGAAGAAGGACTACTCTGGTTGCTGCATTGATGATGCACAGTAGAAGAATGGGAAGAAGCAGAGAGTCGAGTTAGAAGGCTAAAGCTATCCAGGCAAGAGGTGATGATGGCTCAGATAAGAGTGATACCAGAGAGAAAAGATGTATTTTTAAGGTAGAATCAAGAGGATTTCTTGGTGGATTGGATGGAGAATAAGAGAAGGGTTGAGAATGACTCCAAAGTTTTGGCCAGAGTAGTTAGAAGGATGGATTAGCTGAGATGGGGAAGGCTGTGAGTAGAACTCTTTGATAGGCAAAGAGTTCATTTTGGGTTGAATTTGAGATGTCTATTAGACATTTAGGTGCTGATATGTGAGTAAACGTTGAATATTCAAGTCTAGATTGAGGAGTGAAATCTGGACTAGAAGTTTAAATTTGCATTTAGAAGACATTTAAACTCAGGAAAGAGATCACCAAGGAGTGACTGTAGATGAGGAAGATAAAAAGTCCAAGAGCTATGCTTCGGGGCCTCTCAAGAGATAGAACTGAGGGGGCAAAGCTATAGTTGTGGTTAAATGGGCATAGACCTGGGCACCTGGGTGGTTCAGTGGATTAAAGCCTCTGCCTTTGGCTCAGGTCATGATCTCAGGGTCCTGGGATGGAGCCCCGCATCAGGCTCTCTGCTCAGCAGGGAGACTGCTTCCCTTCCTCTCTCTCTGCCTGCCTCTCTGCCTACTTGTGATCTCTGTCTGTCAAATGAATAAATTAAAAAAACCTTTAAAAAAAAAAAAAGAAAAGGGCATAGACCTACAGAGTGAGGAGCTAAAACTTAGCAAAATAAGGTGGAGTGTAGAATGTGGAAGCCTGAGTAAAATGGAACACAGAAGCTATGTGGTGAGGGGACTAATAGGGATATACTACACGGGATCGTTGAAGTTAGAGGTGCTTAAAAGCACGAATTTGGGGAGTGGTTGGTCCCTCATGACCTTAAGTCCCAGCTTCAGAGGATGGCAAGGGTCAGGGCCAGCATAATGAAAGAAGTAGCCACATCTCATAAACATATTTGAAGGAATAAAATTTCTCCTTTCACTTATAGAGATCTCAATCAACAAAGGGAATCTTTGGTCTTACCAACAGCTTTTGAAGAAGAGTCTAAACACAGTGCTGATGAAGAGGGTTCAAGAACATCTGCGCTGAAAATAGAAGAGTCTTTGTCAAAAGCGAAAAAATCCCCATCTTCCTCCTCCTCTTCCTCCTCCTCTTCCTCCTCGTCTTCATCTTCCTATTATTCCTCTTCTTCTGAATCCAGATATCTAGACCCCATTGGTAAGCAGAATTTCTTTCATTTGAATTCAGACTCCTCGAGGAGACATCCCAGTCTTAATAGGAGCTCTCCTTCTACATCTACTTCCCAGTTTTCTCCACTAGTCTGATTTTTCTGGTCTTAATTGCTTTCTTTGTGCTTTTGTTCATTTCCCCTGTCCTTCTGCTTCACTTTGGGTAAGTGTGGCTGTGGCTGTCTTTGCTTACTATAAAAAGCAGTCTCTTGGTGATGTTCTCTTTTCCTTCCCTGATTCCTGTTTACTCTTGCATCCCTGCTTTTCCCCCACACGATAGGATCTATTAGCTCTTACCCAACTTCCACAGATTTAGACATGTGTTTAAGAAGCATTCCTCTCTCCAGGTCAGTTGGACTGGGAGACTCATGTGCACCAGAATCTGCCTGGGCTAATGGAAATGGATCAGGATGACCGTGTTGTTTGGCCCAGAGATTCACTCTTCCGATATTTTGAGTTGCTAGAAAAGCTTCAGTATAACTTAGAGGAGCGTAAGCGGTTGCAGCAGTTTGCAGGTATGGATTTAGGGCTGTCATGGGGACCAGGGGTTAAGTACATTGGAGTAGCATAGTGGAATAGCATATAACTGGGGAGAAGGAGGAGGGTGTCCACTATTTCAGCATTTCAGCCTGTGAATTTCCACCTCACGCTTAAAAATGTAATTCCTTGGTTTGATATGTCACATTCTTATGTCCTGATTTCTTATAATCTAGAGAGAACCTGAAGCTTTGCTTCTCCAGTAGGGAAAACCTAAATGCTATGAGGTCTGGGCTCTTGCTCCATTTGTGCAGTCCACTCCCTTTTGGACCTGTTTCTGCTCTCTCAAGGGCATATTTCAGACTTGAGTGGTTGGGCCTGAACCTCAAATTGGGTAGCAATGGGGATTAGGCAGTGAGCAGAGAGCTCACAAGTGCCCACTGCTTCCTGCCCCCAAAAGAGGTTTATGAATTAAACAATTTTCTTCCTTTCAGCCCCGTCTAGTGTCAGCCTAGGCAGAGGGAAGTATGTACATTATTTAAATAGTAGAGTTAATTTAAGTGGAAAACTCCTTGCTCAAAATTCTTTCCCCTAAATTTCACCACTGACAGATGAATTGGGGTTAATAAATTCTCCCTCTAAAAATACAAAAACTGGAAAAGTTAGGGGCCATTTTTTATAACTTAATAGGGAGTAGTGTTGTCTTCCTCATATCTAATTGAAATCAGCTCAATGTGAAAGTAACAATGAGGGAAGAAGAATGTGTGTGTGATAGGCACAGGAGGGCAATTAGAGGAATTTATACCAGTGAAACATGGAATTTAGAGCAGGATGTCACAGACAGGCTTTGCCTGCTTCAGGTTAATCCTACTCTTTCCAATTGTCCTCAGCCTGCCTTCCCACTTGTTCTTTGGGTAGAAACAGGGTGAAAGAGAGGAGAAGGAGCAAAGTAGCTTCTTTAATCTGGGTTAATTCATCTATGGCAAAGAGTACTGACTCATAGAGTTTAATGAAAGTAAAAGATTTCTGTGAGGACCTAGAACCCAGAAAAGCAGGGTCTTCAAACATTCAGATGTCCTGAATATTCTTTGCTTCATAGCCTTACAGTCCTATTTCTTTACAGTGCAAGCACTGATGAACTTTGAAGACAAGTAAAGCTGACAATGGATGGCTTCAATTTCTTTGACAAAAATTAATGAAAGGAAGAGTTGGAAATGGAGAATTCAAAGTATAACTGTTTAATAAATACTGTTGGTAATTACTTAGTGGTCTGTTTCTGAGATGCAGGGGATACTGAAAGGTATAAAATCAGGCTGCAAAAGTTAGTTCAGGTGCCAGTGGGGCTCATGATGCTTGGTTTTCTACTCTTTGCACAGCTTCTGAGTCTCATTTCCTTCCTGACTTTGTCTTCGTAACCCCCACCCTTCCTGCAACCTCTACTTCTGGACAGAGTCCTAATTTTACCATCTCCTTCCCTGATGGGTATGGGCCTCTGGGGGTAGGAAGGTAAAGAGATCCCAGGAGCTGTAGGGTAAGTAATGGAGAACTATTGTTTCCATTGTGCGTTCTATGATCACTGCTTCTCCTATGCATCATTAACTTTCATCAAATATTGGGGCACATAGGTGGCTCAGTTGGTTAAGCCTCTGATTCTTGATTTTTATTCAGGTCATGGTCTCAGGATTGTGGGACTGAGCCCCTTGTCAGACTCAGCACTCAGCACAGTCTGCTTGTCCTTCCTCTGCTCCTCCCTGCCACTGGTGCGTGCTCTCTTGCTTTCTCTCTTTTTCAAATAAATAAATACAATAAATAAAGTCTAAAAAAAAAACCTTTAATCAAACATCATTTGATTAAAGGGTCCCTTTATGGGACACCTTGGTGACTCAATGGAGCATCTGGCCCTTGATTTGAGCATCCAGCTTAAGCTCAGGTCATGATCTCATGGGTCATGGGATCCAGCCCCATATTGGGTTCCTTGCTCCATGGCAGCAGCAGGGGAGTCAGCTCTGCTTGAAATTCTGTCCCTCTGTCTCTCTCCCTACTTACTCACACATGAGGTCTCTCTCTCTCTCTCCCAAATAAATATCTTTTTAGCAATTTTTATTTTTAAAAAAATTTTTTTAAAGATTTTATTTATTTATTTGTTAGAGAGAGAGCGCGAGCACAGGCAGACAGAGTGGCAGGCAGAGGCAGAAGCAGGCACCCTGCCGAGCAAGGAGCCGATGTGGGACTCGATCCCAGGACGCTGGGATCATGACCTGAGCCAAAGGCAGCCGCTTAACCAACTGAGCCACCCAGGCATCCCAACAACTTTTATTTTTAAAATATTTTTATTTGACAGAGAGATGACAAGTAGGCAGAGAGGCAGACAGAGATAGAGGAGGAAGCAGGCTCTCTATTCAGAAGAGAGCCCAATGCGGGGCTCCATCCCAGGACCCTGAGATCATGACCCCAGCCAAAGGCAGAGGCTTAACCGCTGAGCCACCCAGGCGCCGCCCACCCCCCCACCCCCCCCCCCCCCCCCCCACCCCCCCACCCCCGCCTTAAATATTTTTAAAAGATTTGCTCTCAGAGAGGAAGCATGGGGAGGGGGATAGAGGGAGAGTGGACTCCCCTCTGAGTAGAGAGCAGAACCCTGGGATCATGACCTAAGCTAAAGGGAGACACTTAACCAACTGAGCCACCCAGGCGCCCCTAAATAAATAAGTCTTTTTTTTTAAAAAGATTTTATTTATTTATTTGACACAGAGAGAGAGAGAGAGAGAGAGAGATCACAAGTAGGCAGAGAAAGAGGATGAAGCAGGCTCCCTTCTGAGCAGGGAGCCTGATGTGGGGCTTGATCCCTCTGAGCCACTCAGGCACCCCAATAAATCTTTTTTTTTAAAGGGTCCCTTTATTCCAGTTCCTTGCCATTGCTCCAGGCAGTGATTCCACTTTGTAGGAGTATTCAAATCAGTAACTGTCCCATAGATTTTTACTGTTAGAAGAGGGACCTCAGAGTTCATTTATCTCCCATCAAATCAGGAACACCTTTTAGAACATCACTGAAAGGGGGGGGGATACCCAATTTATGCTTACATTTGAATACTTTTCTAGTTACTGGGGATTTATTATCTAGAAGGGATTCCAGTCCACTGTTGGATGACTCAAGTCTTTACAAATATTTGTTATTAAACATCCTGTCATTTAATCAGAGCTTAACATGTATAAAGATATATATCATACATATGTGTTTATATTCATACATAAAAAACACTAATTTGGGGACATCTGGGTAGCTCAGTCAGTTAAGCATCTGCCTTCAGCTCAGGTCATGAATCCAGAGTCCTGGGACAGAGTCCTGCATGGGGAAAAAAATCCCTGCTCAGCAGGGAGTCTGCTTCCCCCTCTGCCCCTCTCCCTACTTGTTCTCTCTCTCTCCCTCTGTCAAATAAATAAAATCATTAAAAAAAACCACTGAATTGTACACTTTAAAATGGTGAATTTTATGTAGATTAGATCTTAATTTTTTAAAAGATTTTATTTTTTAGGAATCCCTACACCCAACGTGGGGCTTAAACTCATGACCCCAAAATCAAAAGCCACATGCTCCACCAACTGAGCCACCGGCACCACTAGATCTAATTTTTAAAATGAAGTAAAGAGGGGCACCTGGTCAGTTAAGCATCTTCCTTCAGCTAAGGTCGTGATCCTAGGGTCCGCCTTAACTCAGTGTTAAGTCTGCTCTCCCCTTCCTTTTACCTGTGGCTCCCTCTGTTTGTGCTTTCTCTCTCTTTTTCAAGTAAATAAAATCTTTTAAAAAATAAAGTAAAAATTGTCTAAAACCAAGAACCAACATTGTTACAAGGAAAAGCATTTTAGGCATTCTCCATAAAATGAGAAACAAAAATGTTTCAAGATAAATATCAACATATAATATTGTATTAAAAATCTTATAAGAAGTAGGGTATAACTATTTGGAAAGAAGAAAGGGATGCATGAAATATGTGAAAAAGATTAAGAGTACACTTATTGTGATGAGCATTGAGTAATGTATAGAATTGTTGAATCGTTATATACCTAAAACTAACATAACACTGTTAATTATACTCAAACTAAAAAAAAAAAATCTAAACAGCAATAAAAAAAAACCCAAAAATTTATTTGGAAATTAAAACTAGAGGGGCTCCTGTATGGCTCAGTCAAGTGTCTGACTCTTGATTTCTGCAGCTCAGGTCATGATCTCAGGGTCTTAAAATTTAGCCCTGCATGGGGCTCCCCGATCAGCACAGAGTCTGCTTGAGATTCTCTCTTCCTCTGCCCTTCCCCTGCTCTCTCGCTTTCTCTCTTTCAAATAAATAAATAAAAGTCTTTAGAAAAGCTAGAAATACTATTTTTAGGCATGACTGTATACCTAGAAGCCCCAAAAGAATCAGCTAGAATTAGAGATAACAAAGGATTTCTGTTGAATACAAACAGAAGAGGGTTGAAGACAGAAATCTGGGAAACAGGAACATTTAAGGGATAGAAGGAGGAAAAAGAGCTGGAAGAAGCCTGAGCGGAAAAGCTGAAGAGACAGAGGATAATCATTGTAGAGTACTGTTCTAAGAGCCAAGATAGACTTTCAAGAAAGAAGTGGTCCAGTCAGATCTGGATTAGAGGATCCATTGAGCCTGGTAATCAGAATTCAACAAACCTAAAAAACAGAGTAAGGAAATATTATTTAATAAATCTTACATATGCTATCCACAAAGTAGATGCTCATTGAGTATCTTTGAGTAGCTTTGCTCAGAGTGAATCTGAGGACCAGCAGAACTTCTTTCATCTGGGAACTTGATGGAAGTGCAGGATCAAGGTCCTGTTCTCAGGGCCTATTGAATCAAGTGTTACTTATGCATGTTAAAGTTTCCAAAAACACTTCTTTTTTTTTTAATTTTAAAAATATTTTATTTATTTATTAGTTAGAG
>RCUC01148587.1:0-47682 GCA_003697995.1 Taxidea taxus jeffersonii | reverse complement strand
GGAGCCCGCTTCCCCATCTCTCTCTCTGCCTGCCTCTCTGCCTACTTGAATCTCTGTCTGTTGAGTAAATAAATAAAATCCTTAAAAAAAATAAATTGTCCATTTCAAGGCAAGAAAAATGCAAATTATTTTGTACAAAATGATGTATGTATGATTGTAAGAAGTTTGGAAAAACATAATTTACCTTGCTGTACCTAATTAGAATGAATAAAGCAATTAATCTGGAAAACAGTAAGCATTGCAATTGAGTGAAAACATGAACATGCCGTAATTGACCCAGCAACACGATTTATACTTGGAAAATTTTCCAGTTTCATCAAAAGACTCACTTCACTAAGAGTTATGTTTTATTCATGCAATGGTGTGCTGAAACCCTGATGATCTGGGATACTTAATTGCATTGGTCCACTTACAAACAGCATGTGCAGTTGGGAGAGTGACAGGAGACTTTTATTGATTTTAGGTTATTTTAGCACAATGGTTGTGGATGTTGTATGAGGATGAGTTGTATTTAAGTCTAAGATTTGGATGATATTTTATGTGCCCCCCGAGGCTCTATCTTTGCCCAAACCATAATGAAAATGGAACACTTTCAAATACCTATATTTTAAAGCCACAATACTTGACTCAGTGGTAAATTAAAGAAAATTGATAAACGAGTCACTCTGAAATCAGTTTGAGGAACAAAGCTTTCTCAGCAAGATGCAAGGAATGTACTGATCTTTCACTTCATGAAAAGAGTGTCATTTTGTGACTGTGGTCTTGCTCTTCTTGCATTGTGATAAAAATATTTCCCTTTGAACTTACAAACAAGAGATATGTGTAAAGAAATATATTAAATTTCTCTACAATATCCACATTAAAATTAATCATACTCAGTTAAAATGGGCCAACATAGGATCTCTAGGTCAAGGAAAACAATGAACCATCATCATCATCATAACAAATCATGTTTTCCCCTAAAAAGCATTTGTTTTTTATTATCAATGATAACTTGGTGTTAAACACTCCATTGAAGTAAGGCTTTTCTGGATCGATAGCTTCCATTGTATCTGTCTTACCTAAAAATGTATAGTTAGTTCTTTGGGAAAATTCTCAAAAACTTTATACAATGTCTTGTCTTATTTTAATTTGTAGAAAGTATGTTATAAAAAGCAGATAAACACTCAACACCTACAGGGATGTGATAATCTCTAGAGTTGCACTTACAATAGAAAACAATACATACACTGTTACCACTCAGCATATATGTTAGGCATTCCCCATGTCATAACCTCCGTTCTAGTTAGGCTAGATCAGGTTTCTATTTGGGGCAAATAGACCATAAATACAAGTGGTGTGTGTAATCGACTGGCAGAAATGGTTTCAAAACATGACATGTTTTTTTCATTTTTCTCATTTATTCTTGCTACAAGGTTGGCCACATGTTGGAGTTGGTCATTACAAATGGAGGGAGTGTAGGCTATATAGATCACTGGGTGGAGATTTCTCATCAGTCACATCTGAGTTTGTCTTCAGGGTAGGTGATTCTCCATGTTGGTCAGGTGTGTTCTTCCAGTAGCCCAGGTTACCCACGCTGAGGAATAGCCAAGGTTGAAATGAAAAAAAAAAAAAACGAAGTCATGTACCTACCTAGTCACTAGTGGGGCTATTTCATGAAAGTTATCTTCTAAATTTAAATCCCATTATTTTCATCTGTACACAAACTGAAAGAAAAGACACTGAGGACACATACAGGCAGTATCAGCCTGAAATTGTAAATGTTGCCCTGAAATCTTTCATCCTCCAAAGGTCTTTGAGGTATTTTTTTTTTATAGTTTCAAATTTTATTTAAATTCCAGTTCGTTAACATACAGTACAATATTAGTTTCAGAGGTAGAATTTAGTGATTCGCCACTTACATACAACAGCCAGTGCTCATCACAACTGCCCTCCTTAACACCCATCACCCATTTAAACCCTCCTCTATCCACCTCCCCTCCAGCAGCCTTCAATTTGTTCTTTATAGTTAAGTCTGTTTTATGGTTTGTCTCTCTTCTTTTTTTTTTTCTCCATGTTCGTCTGTTTTTTCTCTTAAATGCCACATATGAATGAAATTATATGGTGTTTGTCCTTCTTTGGGTGATTTGTTTCACTTAGCATAATACTGTCTAGCTCCATCCACGTTGTTGCAAATGGCAAGATTTCATTCTTTTGGATAGCTGAGTAATATTCCACTGTGTGTGTGTGTGTGTGTGTAAATATTTATTTACTTATTTTAGAGATAGACAGTGAGCCAAGGGAGAGGCAGAGGGAGAGAGAGAGAATCTCAAGCAGACTCCCTGTTGAGCATGGAGCATAAGGCAGAGCTCGATCTCAAGACCCTGAGATCATGACCTGAGGTGATTTAAGAGTTGGACAATTAACCTACTAATCCATCCAGGTGCCTCTCCATTGTGTGTATATATATATATATATATATATATATATATATATTCCATTCATCAGTTGACAGACATTTGGGCTTTTTTGATAATTTGGCTATTGTTGATAATGCTGCTATAAACATTGGGGTGGGTGCATGTATCCCTCCAAGTCAGTATTTTTATATACTTTGGGTAAATACCAAGTAGTGCAATGGCCAGGTCATAGGGTAGCTCTATTTTTAGCTTTCTGAGGAACCTCCCTACTGCTTTCCAGAGTGGCGGCACCATTTTGCATTCCCACCAAGAGTATAAGAGCATACTCTGCATCCTCACCAATATCTGTTGTTTCCTGTATTGTTAATTTTAACCATTCTGACAGGTGTGAGATGGTGTCTCATTGTAGTTTTGATTTGTATTTCCCTGATGATGATTGATGTTGAGCATCTTTTCATGTGTCTTTTGGCCATCTGTATCTCTTCCTTGGAAAAATGTCTGTGTCTTCTGTCATTTTTTAATTGGATTGTTTTGGGATGTTAAGTTTGATAAGTTCTATATAGATTTTAGATACTAACCCTTTATCAGATAGGTCATTTGACAATATCTTCTCCCATTCCGGAGGTTGCCTTTTAGTTTTATTGTTTCCTTAGTTGTCCAGCAGTTGTTTGTTTGTTTGTTTTTGATGAAGTCCCAAAAAATGATCATTTTTGCTTCTGTTTTCCTTGACTCAGGAGACATAACTAGTAAGAAGTTGCTATGGACTATGTCAAAGAGATTACTAACTGTGTACTCCTCTAGGATTTTTATAGTTTTCTGTCTCACATTTAGGTCTTTCATACAATTTGAATTTATTTTTGTGTATGGCATAGGAAAGTGGTCCACTTTCATTCTTTTGCATGCTGCTGTCCTGTCTCCCCATCTCCATTTGTTGAAGAGACTGCTTTTCTTTGGATGTTCTTTCATGCTTTGTTGAAGATTAATTGACTATATAGTTGTGGTTTGATTTCTGGGTTTTCTATTCCATTCTATTGATCTATGTGTCTGTTTTTCTGCCAGTACCATACTGTGTTGATCACTATAGCTTTGAAGTCTAGAATTGTGATGCCTCCAGCTTTGTTTTTCTTTTTCAGGGTTGCTTTGGCTATTCTGGATCTTTTGTGGTTCCATACATATATTAGTATTGTTTGTTCTAGCTTTGTGATAAATGCTGGTGGCATTTTGATAGGGATTGCACTCAGTATGCAGATTGCTTTGGGTAATGTAGACAATTTAACAGTATTTGTTCTTCTGATCCACGAGCATGAGATTTTTTTTTCTATTTGTGTCATCTTCATTTTTTTTTTTCAGCAATGTTTTATAGTTTTCAGAGTACAGGTCTTTTACCTTTTTAGTTAGGTTTACTCCTATATATCTTGTGATTTTTGGTGCAGTTCTAAATGGAATCAATTCCTCAATTTCTTTCTGCTGCTTCATTACTGGTGTATAGAAATGCAACTGATTTCTGTACATTGATTTTTGCACCCTTCAATTTTATTAAATTCATGTGTCAGTCCTATGAATTTTTTCATAGTCTTTCAGATTTTCTACATAGAATGTCATATCATCTGTGAATAGTAAAACCTCACTTACTTCTCACTGATTCGCATGACTTTTATTTATTTTTGTGATCTGATTGCTGAGGCCAGGACTTCCAGTATTATGTTAAATAACTGTGGTGAGAGTAGACCCTGTCTTGTTCCTATCCATAGGGGAAGAGTTCTCAGGTTTCTCTACTGGAGATGATATTAGCTGCAGAATTTTTTGTAAGTGGCTTTAATGATATTGAGGTATGTTCCCCCATCCCTACTTTGTCGAGTGTTTTTATCATGAATAGATGTTGTGTTTTATCAATTGCTTTTTTCTACATCTATTGAGAGTATCGTACGGTTCTTATCTTCTCTTTTATTGATGTGATGTATCACGTTGCTTGATTTGTGAATATAGAACCACACTTGCAATCCAGGAGTAAATCCCACATGATCTCAACAAATGGTTCTTTTTATGTAATGTTCGATTCAATTTGCTAATATTTTGTTGGATATTTTTGCATTCATGTTCATTGGGGATATTGCCACATTGTTCTTTTTCAGTGGAATCTTATCTGGTTATGATATCAGGGTAATGATGGTCTTGTAAAACAAGCTTGGAAGTTTTCTTTCCAATTCTATTTTTTTGCAGTAGTTTAAAAGAAGGTATTAACTCTTCTATTAATGTTTTGTAGAATTTCCATGGGAAGCCATATGACTCTAGACTTTTCCTTGGGATAATTTGATTACTGATTCAATTTCTTTGCTAGTATCAGTCTATCCAAGTTTTCTCTTTCTTCCTGTTTCAGCTTTGGTAGATTATATGTCTCTAGGAATTCATCCATTTCTTTCAGATTGTTCAATTCGTTGGCATATAATTTTCATAATATTCTCTTCTAATTGTCTGTGCATTGATTGTGATTTTCTCCTCTCTCATTAGTGATTTTATTTATTTAGGTACTATCTCTTTTCCTTCTGGTAAGTCTGGTTAGAGGGTTATCAGTATTATTTTTTTTTTTTTCAAAGAACCAGTTTCTGGTTTAGTGATCTGTTTACTGTTTTTTATTTGTTTCTCTCTCATTTATTTTTGCTCTAGTCTTTATTATTTGCCTTCCTCTATTGTATTTAGACTTCATTTGTTATTGTTTTTCTAATTCCTGTAGATGTAAGGTTAGATTGTGTAGTTGAGATTTTTCTTGCTTCTTGAGGTAGGACTGTATTGCTATATACTTCCCTCTTATGACCATTTTTGCAGTATCCCAAGGTTTTGGACCATCATGTTTGCATTTTCATTTGTTTCCAAGTATGTTTTTATTTTTCTTTTAATTTCCAGGTTGATCCATTCATTCTTTAGTGGGATGTTTTTTAGTCTCCATGTATGTGTGGTCTTTCCACGTTTTTTCTTGGGTTGACTTCAAGTTTCATGGTGTTGTGGTCAGAAAATATGCATGGATGATCTCAATCTTTTTGTATTTGTTGAGTCCTGATTTGTGACCTAGTATATGATCTACTCTGGAAAATATCCCATGAACACATATACACACAATAGAATATGTATTCTGGTGCTTTGGGTTGAAACGTTCTGAGTATATGTTAAGTTCACCTTGTCCAGTATGTCATTCAAAGCCATTGTTTCCTTGTTGATTTTCTGCTTAGATGATCTGTCTATTAATATGAGTGGGGTGTTAAAATCCCCTACAATTGTTGTATTATTATCAATGAGTCCTTTATATTTGTTGTTAATTGTTTTATATATCTGGGTATTCCAATGTTGGAAGCATAAATATTTATAATTGTTAGAACTTGTTTGATAGACCTCTTTATTATGATATAGTGGCCTTCTTCATCCCTTGATACAGTCGTTGGCTTAAAATCTAGTTTGTCTGATATAACTATGGCTACTCTGGCTTTCTCTTGATGTCCATTTGCATAGTAAATTGTTCTCTATCCCTCACTTTCAAACTGCAGGTGTTTTTAGGTCTAAAATGAGTCTCGGGGTGCCTGGGTGGCTCAGTGGGTTAAAGCCTCTGCCTTCAGCTCAGGTCATGATCCCAGAGTCCTGGGATCGAGCCCCGTATCAGGCTCTTTGCCTGGCAGGGAGCCTGCTTCCTTCTCTCTCTCTGCCTGCCTCTCTGCCTACTTGTGATCTCTGTCTGTCAAATAAATAAATTAATTAAATAAATCTTAAAAAAAATAAAATGAGTCTCTTGTAAACAGTATATAGATGTGTCTTGCTTTTTTAAACCATTCTGACACCTTATATCTCTTGATTGGAGCATTTAGTCCATTTACATTTAGAGTAATTATTGGTAGACCTGAATTTAGTGCCATTTTATTACTTATTTTGTTATTGTTTCTGGAGATCTTTGTTCCTTTCTAGTCTTTGCCAATTTTGTTGTTTCTTTCCCACTTAAAGAGTTGCCTTTATATTTCTTGCAGTGCTGGTTTAGTGATCAGGAACTCCTTTGGTTTTTGTTTGGGAAACTCCTCTCTCCTATTTGGAATGATAGTTTTGCTGGATAAAGTATTCTTGGCTGATGATTTTTTCCTATTCAGCATATTGAATTATATCATGCCATTTCTTTCTAGCCTGTTAAGATTCTGTGGAGAAATCTGCTTCTATCCTTATTTATCTCCCCCTGGTAGATAGGGGCTTCTTTTTTCTTGCTGCTTTTTGGATTTTTTCACTTTATCTCCACATTTTGCAAATTTGACTATAATATGTCTTGGTTTTGGCCTACTTTTGTTCATTTTGTGTCTCCTGGATTTGGAAGTATGTTTCCTTCCCTAAATTAGAGATGTTTTCAGCTATAATTTCCTCAAATAAAACTTTTGTCTCCTTTTCTCTCTATTCTTCTTCTGGGATTCTTGTGATATGAATATCATCATGTTACATGGAGTCACTGAATTTTCTAAGTCTGTTCCCATGATCCAATATCTTTCTTTCCCTCTCTTGTTCAGCTTTGTTATTTTCCATAATTCTACCTTCTATATCATTTGAATAAGTATTCATTCCTCTCCTTCCTCCATCCTTGAAGTCATTACATCCAGTTGGCTTAGAATCTCAGATACTGCATTTTTCATTTCTGACTGATTTTTTTAATCTCTTTTATCTCTGCAATAAGTGTCTCCCTGATGTCTTCCATGCTTTTCTCAAGGACAGATGGTAACCTAAAGATTGTTGCTTTAAATTCTGGATCAGACATATTATTTATATCTCTTTGATTAGATCCCTGGTCATTATTTTTTCTTGTTCTTTCTTTTGGGATGAAATCCTCTGTCTTGACACTTTGTTAGGTCTCTGTCTTCATATGTTAGGAAAGCCTGTTATGTTTCCTGCTCCTGAAAGTAATGGCTTTATGAAGAAGAGGTCATAAAATGTCCAGGGTCTGGTGCTTCAAGAACTGTCTTTGGTGTATGCTTTATGCACTCTGCTGCTGCATTATGGCTGCTCTATCCCTCAGATCAGTTCTCTGCAATTTCTCCTTGCCTGCAGTGGGGAGTGTTTGTCCAAAGAATGGCAAGTTTTAATTAGGTGTGCTCTGGTGTACTTGTTAAAAGAGACCTGATGCTATTTCCACTAGAGCTGAAGCTTTGCAGAACTCTGTGGTCAGTAGAAGGTACATGTGGGAGTGTGTGCTGGTCTTCAATGGAAGGATGGGTTTGCTACATTGGTTCGTAATTATGCTTGTCAAGATAATCAGCACCTGCAGAGCACAGAGTGGCGGGGTGAATTAGGCAGCCAGTGTTGGCACTGTGGTGTTTACTGAAGTTAGTTTATTATGAAGGGCAGAGGAAGGAAGTGGCTTTAGCCATCTCCTTTGTACCTAAAAAGGGGAGTTCCTGCTTGTTGCTGTTGGGGAATCTCTCCCAGAAGAGCAAATGATTTCCCCTCTGTGTGTCCCAGATATCCTTCAGATCATTGCTTTCACACTGTATGGGTTGCTTTTCTGTGTGAAGCAGCACAGTGTACTTTGGCTGAGTTTTAAAACTACAAATTTTGGGGACCTGGTGGGATGGAGATCTGTCTTGGTTCTCTGGGGGTGGGGGTGGGGTCTCACTACACTGGGATTAATGCAGATTTGACCCAGAAGGGCCATCATACCAGAATATAGGAGCTTGGGCTTTGGAGCAAAGAGCCAAAGTCCAGGTTAGCTGTCTTCAGCAGGTGTTTCTACACCTATGCCAAGAAGCAGGGAAGGGAAAAGGCACCTACTGGCTCCTTTGTTCCCAGAGAAGCAATGCCACCTCTCTCAGATGCACTTCAAGAAGGTAGAACGGTCTCTCCCAGGGCATCTCAGGGGATCTTCAGATAGGGCCATCTGTTGCTGGGTTACCTGCTGCCTTCTCTATAGAAGCACTGCAGCACCCTCAGGGCTCCAGATCTGGCACAATCCAGACCCTTAAAACTCCAGTCTTTGAGCCCTATGGTTATAAAAATTCATGAAAATCAGTTCCTCTCATTTATTCAGATGATGCCTTTGAGGAAGTGTGCTCTTGTTTGATTCCCTGTGTGCTCCCTTCCCTCTCTCACTTTCTCTCTCTCTCTCCTCTCTCTGTGACCAGTGTTCCCTCCCTTCCAGAACACCTGTGATCCATTCTTCCCCCAAGCCAATTCTCTACATCCCCTACCTTCCACAATGTGGCCTCCTTTCTCCCCCTAGTTGTGCACTTTGCTCTGTTAGTCCTGAGATCGATTTCTTGGGTATTCAGAATTATTTGATATTTATGTAGCTGTGTTTGAAAAATGAGAGAAGCCTAGAGTGTTCCTACTATTCTACCATTTTAGCTTCTTCAAGGGCCACTAAGGTCTTAACATAAGTTGCCCTGTTCTCACCAGATATGCTCCCGACTCAATATGAAAGTCTCCTTACCAGGCTTGTTCCTCCATTGTCCTGACCAGTTATATGTCATCAAGTCCTACATCTAATGGGTTAACTCCATGTTATTCAAAACAAGTCAATGAAACTCCCCTAGAGGAACCAGAGGACACCCTGCCAACTTGTTACTGCAAAGCTTGCCTTATACCACCTCTGCTGGTTTACTCTGAGTACAACCCTCTTGTTGCCATGCAGTGTTCGTGTCCCCCAAGACTATGAATATTTGTGACTAAAAACTGCAGCCAGTCTCATTTTTCCAGTGTACGGTGTTGTGTCTTAGAGAGGAATCTTTTCAGCGCCAGAAGAACGAACACACACACACACACACACACACACACAATCTTATATAGAATTTAACCAACATTTTAGCAAGCACAGTTATAAAAGAGAAGAAAAAAAAACAAAAACAAAAACAAAAAAGGGGATAAATATATTCTATAGCAAATAAGACCAGGAGATAAATAAATATAACCAACTGAGAAAAAGCCTAGCTGTTTGGGGGGAGAGGGAGAGGGAGAAGTAGCTGATTATAGTAAGTATAAAGTTATTTTGGAAAAAAATAAAGTTTCATGATATTCTCCAACAATATGCAGCAGTACTCAACAAATAAAAGGCAAAATGAATGATGGGATTTATTTATAGTTGGGTAACATTGAAATAGTTATAACAGAAGGACACTGGAAAAGCAATTTCTTAAACTTACATTAAACATGATAGCAAACATTCTGGAATATGTCATCTATCAGGGCCACAAGACAAAGAGAAAAATTCATATTGTTTTTTAGATTGAAAATACACTGAGGGTTTTGTTATCATTTACTATGTAGTATACAACCCACCCTGTGTATTTAAAAAGATAAATGTTACCACCCATAAATATTGCACGGTGTTTAATGCACTCCTAAACATGTGTTTTTGTATGATATCTAATGTTTTTTTCAAATTAATTGGTTCCATGGAAATTTATATAAATAAATTATAATTTCATATAGTAGTAGATTTGAGTATACCTATATAAGCAAGATTCACAATACTGAAGTTGGGAAAAATAGAAAATTATAAAAATTTTTATGGTTAAGAAATAATCTAGTAAAGAAAAAAACTTTACTAAATTTACTTCCAAATGTGAGGACAATTTTATAATAAATCATGACTCTATTCATATGTATCTCTGCAGATAAAATCAATACTATTCATTTGATCCATCTGATTGAACTTCTTTTTTAAAGATTTTGTTTATTTATTTAGTTATTTGACAGAGAGAGAGATCACAAGTAGGCAGAGAGGCAGGCAGAGAGAGAGGAGGAAGCAGGCTCCCTGCTGAGCAGAAAGCCCAATGCAGGGCTCCATCCCAGAACCCTGAGATCATGACCTGAGCATAAGGCAGAGGCTTAACCCACTGAGCCACTCAGGCACCCACAAAGTAAAACTTTTATAGAACAACTTGAATAATGTGAATATTGGTAATATTGTGAAAACAGGTAATAGGGTATTATTGTTTCATTGCTGACTTGTGAGCAAAAACAGCATTGGGTTTATCATGTATGAATACATGACAGCCACTTTGTTAATAAATTTCTGAAATTCAGTGCTCAATAATCTTGAGAAGCTCGTGGCTATTGATAGATGGGAAAATATACTGTTTTTGTTTTTGCTTTTGAAAGTATATAGTCCATTAGATTAAAATTTCTGAAGTTTTATAAAGGTTATATAGGGTTCATTTTACTACTCTTTTCCTTGTGTACATTTGTTTTAAATTTTCTATTAAAAAGACAAAAATAAATCATCTCTCATTAAAGAATTTGTTCTTTTGTTTGAGAGTCACAACACAAAACCAAAGAGAATAGGCTATGTACTCTTAGGAAAACAATTTCTGGATTCAATTCTACAACTTTAGATGTAATTATGTGCTATTGATTAGAACGTGAATTTCTGTGAAAGAAGTGGAAGAACTCATGGATTGGAAGAATGAACATTGTTAAACTGTCTATATTGCCTAGAGCAATCTATACTTTCAAGGCCATCCTGATCAAAATTCCACCGGCATTTTTCAAAGAGCTGGAACAAGCAATCCTTAAATTTGTATGGAACCAGAAGAGACCCCAAATTGCTAAGGAAATGTCAAAAAAGAAAAAACAAAAACAAAAACAAAACTGGGGGCATCAGATTGCCTCATTTCAAGCTTTACTACAAAGCTGTGATCACTAAGACAGCATGGTACTAGCACAAAAACAGACACATAGACCAGTGGAACAGAGTAGAGCCCAGAAAGGATCCACAACTCTATGGTCAACTACTCTTCGACAAAGCTGGAAATAATATCCAGTCTCTTCAATAAATGGTGTTGGGAAAATTGGACAGCTATGCATAGAGAATGAAACTCCACCATTCACTTACACCATACACAAAGATAAACTTGAAATGGATGAAAGACCTCAACATGAGGCAGGAATCCATCACAATCCTAGAGGAGAACATAGGCAGTAACCTCTTTGACATCAGTCACAGCAACTTCTTTCAAGATATGTCTCTAAAGGCAAAGGAAACAAAAGCAAAATACAACTTTTGGGACTTCATCAAGATCAAAAGCTTTTGCACAGCAGAGGACACAGACAACAAAACAAAGAGAAAACCCACAGAATGGGAGAAGGTATTCGCAAATGACACCACAGACAAAGGGCTGATATCCAGGATCTATAAAGAACTCCTCAAATTCAACACTCACAGAACAGATAACCACGTCAAAAAATGGGCAGAACACATGAATAGACACTTTTCCAAAGAAGACATACAAATGGCTAACAGACACATGAAAAAATGTTCATCATCATTAGCCGTCAGGGAGATGCAAATCAAAACTACATTGAGATTCCACCTTACACCAGTTAGAATGGCCAAAATCAACAAAACAGTAAACAGCATGTGTTGCAGAGAATGTGGAGAAAGGGGAACCCCTTACACTGTTGGTGGGAAGGCAAGTTGGTGTAGCCTCTTTGGAAAACAGTGTGGAGATTCCTTAAGATGTTAAAAATAGAGCTGCCCTATGACCCTTCCATTGCACTACTGAGTATTTACCTCAAAGATACAGATGTAGTGAAAAGAAGGGCCATCTGTACCCCAATGTTCATAGCAGCAATGGCCACAGTTGCCAAACTGTGGAAAGAACCAAGATACCCTCAGTGGGTGAATGGATAAAGAAGATATGGTCCATATATACAATGGAGTATTATGGCTCCATCAGAAAGGATGAATACCCAACTTTTGCATCAACATGGATGGGGCTGGAAGAGATTATGTTGAGTGAAAGAAGTCAAGCAGAGAGAGTCAATTATCATATGGCTTCACTTACTTGTGGAGCATAGGGAATAACACGGAGGACATTGGGAGTTGGAGAGGAGAAGTGAGTTGGGGAAAATTGGAGGGGGAAACAAACCAGGAAAGACTGTGGACTCTGAAAAACAAACTGAGGGCTTGGGGGGGGGGGGTTGCATGAGCCTGGTGGTGGGTATTAAGGAAGGCACATATTGCATGGAGCACTGGGTATGGTGCATAAACAATGAATTTTGGATCACTGGAAAAGAAGAAAAAAAGAAATAGCCCAAGAAATTATCTGATACAGCATATCAGATGATTTTGTTGTTGCTGTTGCATGTTCAGATGTTCTTGATATTATTTGGACATCTTATTGAAAAAAGCTTCAAGGGTAAATAATGAGAGCAATCTACATAAAATTCATAAGTATTTGCTAATACCTTTATATGAGAAGAGATAAAATAATATTATAATATTTTAAGAAAAGGAAAGTATTTTAATAAGAAAGCACTTATGTTAATTATCTTTACACCTCCTATATTTTATTTTCTCACTTAATTTCCACCAGATAGTATAATTTGCATTTCTAGGATGCCTTCCTGGGAAAACACAAGTGATTCAACAAACTTCTGATTAATTCTTACAGTTTTTGTCATAATTTTTTGGAAGCATTTAAATTTGTTTTTAGTATGTATGTATCATACACCTACATCTTTTCAAATATGTTTTCTGTGCCTTGCAATAAATAACAGAATAAAGTCATTTAATTATGCAAGCATCTCATGGTATTAAAAGGATAAGAGATAGCCCCAAAAGTCTTCTTTAAAGAATAAAAGCAAGGGGTACCTGGGAGGCTCAGTCAGTTAAAGGTCTCACTCTTGATTTCATTAAAGGTCATGATCTCAGGATTGTGAAATAAAGCCCTTGCATTGAGTTCCCAAGGAGCCTATAGGGAGTGGAGCTGCTTAAGGTTATTTCTCTTTCTTTCCCTCTGCCCCTCCCTACACTTCTTTAAAAATCAAACAAACAAACAAACAAAAACAAAAACAAAACCAGAAACAAAATGTCTGAAATAGTGAAAAGAAGTACTAAATTATCCCTTATGCAGTCAATAATTCCTTCCAGAGCATTTAATAATTTGGTATAATAACTCGTACTTTTTAATTCCTGGTGGACACTATATTAATACAATAACTGATTTTTCAAATATAATCTGACAAAGTGTTTACGGTAGCCATGTGATATTAAATAATTTTATTGTGGCTATGTATATAAAAAGAATTCATTATAGGGTCACCTGGGTGGCTCAGTCAGTTGAGTGTCCCACTCCTGATTTTGGCTCAGGTGCTGAAATGAGGGTCATGATCTCAGTGTCCTGAGATTAAGCCCCATGTTGGTCTCCATACTCCACAAGGAGACTGCTTGAGGTTCTCTCCTTCTCTCTCTGTTCCTCCCGCCAGTTCACGTGCTCTCCATCTTTCTTTCTCTCAAATAAATAAATAAATCTTTTTAAAAAAAAGAATCCATTATGATTTATGACATTAAAATACCTTAATAATGTTCTAAGATGATAAGCTAACAGATTGAAATATGATGAGAATTTGAAAAGATCAAAATACACAGAATGAATGCAAATTTTTAAAATATGAATTTATGACATTCTGATTATTTTAGCCCTCCATAGTCATATTATTATTTTTAATTTAATGATCATTTAGTCACGTGGGGTATGTGTATGTGTCTGTTGAGAAAGAAGAGTGGAAATGATGATAAATTGATTTCAACTTAGCTCTCTTAAAAATCAATATTGATCAAGTATTATGTTTTTTTTTTTTTTAATTTTCAAGATAGTCCATGGAATTCTATTTTCAAGAGAAGTCAAAATGTCAAATGTTTTAAAGAACTATCTTAATTATTTTGGAGATTATTTCCTTACCACTTCTCTGATTTTATAGGCAAAAAACAATATCCCTTTTCATCTTTAGGCGGAATCATAATCCTCCAGAAGTAATCACCTCCGAGGCAAGTTTCAGTAAGTTGCTTTGAAAATAAACATGACAACCTGTCCAACCCAAATTCATGTCAGGCTTTTGCAACATTTTTATTCTTTGTATTTTTAATTTTTATTTATTTATTATTTTTTAAGATTTTATTTATTTATTTGACAGAAAGAGAGAGATCACAAGTAGGCAGAGAAGCAGGCAGAGAGAGAGGAGAAAGCAGGCTCCCCACTGAGCAGGGAGCCCAATGCAGGGCTCAGTCCCAGGACCCTGAGATCATGACCTGAGCTGAAGGCAGAGGCTTAACCCACTTAGCCACCCAGGCACCCCTTTTTTGTATTCTTTTTAATATTATTATTGCATATTATTGTTATATTTTAAATGTATAGTTTGGGAATTTCAGATAAAAAATAAAAAATATATAAATCACTAGATTTCACAATAGATGGAGCTAAAGTGTATTAAACTAAGTGAAACAAGTCAGTCAAAGACAAATAGCATATGATCTCACTCATATGTGGAATCTAAGAAACAGATAAACTTGGGGGAAAAAAGAGAGGGAGGCAAACCATAGGACTCTTAACTATTGAGAACAAACTAGGGTTGTTGGAGGGGGATGGGTGAGAATGGGCTAAATGAGTGATGGGTATTAAGGAGGACACCTATTGTGATGTAAATTCTATGTAAATTCTACTCCTGAAACCAATATTACACCATATGTTAATTAGCTAGAATTTAAATAAGAACCGAAAACAAGCAAAAAATAAATGTATCTTTTATAATCACTGGCTGATTACTGAAATAGTAATTCTAGAACCAATTAGGTCAGCCATTATAATGTTTAATTTTTAACTTTTCATGACTAATGACAGGCCACTAAGCAATTGTTTAGCAGGAAAATGATATTCGTTTGTTCACAACTTTCTTGAAACATTTCTTTATCAATGAATATGATTTTTTTTTAATGATCATGCCTCATCAAATTTGACCCAACACAAGACAGAATTGAAAAAATGCAACATGCCCAAAATAATTCAAAATAATTATCTCTACTTATGACAAAAGTTTTCTCTCTTTTTTTTTAAAGACTTATTTATTTAATTTAAGGGGGAGGGGTAGAAGGAGAAGGAGTGACAGAATTCCAAGGAGACTTCCCACTGAGTGTAGACCTGGGGCTGAACTTGGGGCTTGATGTCTGGACCCCAAGATCACTACGCAAGCCAAAACCAAAAGTCAGATGCTCAACCACTGAGCCACTTAGGGCACCCTACTTACAACAGAAATTTTCTCCTGGGAGAGTAACATTCATGTATAAAAATATGTAGATTAGTCCAGGAGAAACTAAGAATACAAGATGATACTATTCATCATTGTCTTGTTGAATCTAACCATATTCTTATATTAACCTAATAAATAGTTATAGTTTTTTTTTTAAACTGGCCATTGGAATATATACATTCACATATATACTTTGTACCTATTTATTTTTGTTTTCTATTTGCTATCCATTTTTCTTTGTATGTTGTGAAAATAAAATGGCAAAGAGTAAAGAAAATACTTTTAGCAGGCCTGAAATAGTTTGAACATAAGATGCATTTCCATTTTCCTTGCCAGTGCTGAACGTTGCAGTGAACAAAACCTTTTCAGGATAAATCACATTGACAGTCCCTGGTGTGGAGATGGTAACAGTTTATCACTTCATGTTGTCAGTGTGTTTGCTTCTGGGAATGAAGGAAAAAGATCAAGTTCCTTGCCATCCCTAAAATGCTGCATCACCATCAGTGCACACCCTTGAGCAAGCAGAATATTTGTTCTGCTATCAGCCTTGTTGGGCTTCTTATTTAAGTGGGTAAATTTCAACTAGATACAAAGTGTCATCTTGATTATTCTGAATGCTAAATGTTCCCTAGAATGTTGTAAAATAAATAGCTATTATATGAAGACATTAAAACACTAAGCTAATGGTTCACTTTTTAAAGCATCCCCTCATATATTTAAGCAAAATAATCAAAGTACAATAAAATAAATAGGGTAGAAAAGTGAATGACATGAAAAACAAGGAATAGAAAAAGAACTACAAGCAGTACTTCTATACATGATTAGAAACACAGCAGATGTCTATGAAGCACATGGAATTGGTCATTGAGATCCTTGATTAGCCCTGCCCAATTGCTTGGGTGGTTGAGCAGAGAAATTTGATTGCTGATTGGGTTATCCAATCTGGTTGCTAAGATGACCTAATAACCAGACCAATCATTTACAGTCCAGTTATTTTGATTACCTTGTGACTCAAATTGCCCATTCCATAAACTTATCCAGTGCTCAGATCTCAACTTGTGAGTGATTGAGGTGATCAGCCACATAGAAATGATCAGAGTACTCAATTTAAGAACATTAAGTTGGTGAATGAAATGAGAAAATGGAAAGAACTCCTGCTCTCAAAAATCTCAAAACTGATACAATGAATAAAAGTTCACCCTCATAATATATAAATGATTTCAGCATTGTTCTTATTTCTAAATTGAAATCTAAATAATCTTTTTGAAACTTTCCTTAGCTGGCAAAAATTAGCTTATTGAGAGAAGTCAGAGTAAATTAGTTCATTGCAGTGCATATGAATGAAATGTACTACATTATTCATGATAGTTGAGTGGCATTATTTAACTGATTATAATTATACAACAAATTAGGTGTTTGTTTAATTGTAATTAGCCCAAGGAAACATTTTACAAATTTCTTACAAATCTGGTTACTACTAAACTTTACTTGCCATGGATTATAAAACAGCTCACCTCATGTCTTAGGTATAACATCACTTTCCCCCCTCCACAGCTTAAATATTTAACATTTATTATTATTATTTTTTCTTCTGAAGGGATATTTAGGGCAAGAAGGATATCGTGGTCAAAGATTGATTCTTATAGATTGTGCAGGCATAAATCTACCTTGGGTATATTTTTATCAGCGTTCCAAAAGTGAAATCACACGTTGTATCCCTGTATCTTTAAGCCTTAAATTTATAGATCTTTTCCCCACAAGCCCTGATTTTGGCAGCTTTTCCTAAATAGCAAAAAACCTCAAAATATATTCAGATATGCTGATACCCTTCAGTCTCCCAGCTTGACAATTTCTCAAGAGAATTTTCATGAAATAACTTCACCTTAAACACTCTGGAATATGTCTATCTGGTAAGGCGATGTTAAAATTTAAGAAAAATGCCCCCTGTTGAATATTTTGTATTTATATCACTTTGGGTTTGTATTTAATTTAAAAAATAAATATTTTATTTATGTAACTTATTTTAAAAATAGCCAAGAAACTGAGGCACAGAAAATAAGGTAAGAAAACTTGCATTTTGTTAGAAAGAAAAAAAAAAAACACTCATGTTCTACCTTTTCCCTGGAGTTTCCTTATCCATTTCCTGGAATCAAATGACAAGAGGATAGTTGTAGTCTCAAGCAAGCATGCAATTTACTTACCCAATATTGCCATCCTTTTGGAAGAATAGAAAACAAACATACAGACCACAGACCTATAATAAGTAAGTCATCAGGGACCATGTGAGAGAAAGAGAAGACCAGAAAGGATAAGGCAGGCATGATTGCACCAACCCTTAGGTTACTGATTTCCTTTGATTAAAATCTACACATTCTGAGCCTACTGCCTTTCACTGATAGTTCTTACTAAAAATTACAGCTAATTTGGAGAGGCACTATCTCAGTTCAGAATTTAGGAACTGTTTTCACCTTAGGTCTTACACAGAAATGCTTATAAATAGAGAAAAGGTCATTTAAATAAAGGACAAATGTAAAATTTTCATTAATGCTATTGAGATCTGGATTCCTCAATAGGTGGATTTTTCTATAAATATTCTCAGAAATAACAGCTGGGAGGTATGAAAAAGAAGGAAAATTGGGCAGAGAAAAAGTTTGGGCTACAATGTAGTTATGATACATCAGGTGACCCTGCAAGAATGTACGAACCTAAGACAGCCAGTCCTTCAGAGTTATCTCAGATGGTAAGGGGGCCAGACCTACATACCTCCACAAAGACCAGTCATTTTAAGCAGGCTGGCCCAAGAAGGTAAAATGACTCTGTGTAGTCAAAGGAAATTTCCAGGTAGGACTGCTACTGAAGGTTAGCAAAACCATTCCCAGAAGCTAGACAAATATTCTTTCTGTCCTGAAAGGGGATCTGTTTTTGCAACATACCATTCTCTTCAGTGAAAATTAATATTCATAAACACAATGTTCATTTCTGCCCAAACTTGAGATGAAATTGTTAGAAGCTAGAATAGATTATTAAGGGGTGTGTTGTAGGACCTATGTGGGTTGGTTTGGGGAGTATCAACTAAATGAAGAAAATACTGGATTGATTTAAATCTAATTCCAGTGCATAGAACATTGAAATTGACAGCTAATCTACTGAAAAATGAGGATAGTTCCCCAAATGTTTGAAAATAAAGTTAAGATTTAAAGATTCAGCTATTTCCATATCCCTGAGTCAATGAAGGGAGGAAAAATAAATCAAGAGACCAATGCTTAACTGAGTCATGACTGCACCCCTCCCTTAGCATATTTTTTTAAAGCTTTCCAACTATCTCCCTTTTCCATTCTTGACATCCTAAAATCCACTTCCCATAACTCAGACAGGGGAGTCTTCTTAAAATATAAATTAGATCTTATAAGTTTTACTTGACTTTGGTCATTATTATATTCCTAATTTATAGAATGAGGGTTAGTTAGTTCACATTTTTTTCTGAATTATTTGAGAGTAGAACGCATATAGTAAAATGCCTCTTTATGCCATAACTTTTCAGTGGTTACTTCTTAAGAAAAAGCTTATTGTATTCATCAGGGTTTTCTAGAGGCCAACAGAAGCAATAAGACAGTTTTATAATAGAAGAGATTTTTTGTAGGGAAATGTCCCATGACACTGTGGAGACTGAGAAGTCCCATGATCTGCCCTCCGTAAGCTGAGACCCAGGAAAGCAAGTAGTATAGTTAGAGAGCCAGAGGGCCAATATCGTAAATCTCAGTAGAGACAGAAAGAGAGTGATATCCACAGGTAGACAAAGTGAATTCCTCCTTCCTTAGTCTTTTTGCTCTATTTAGGCCCTCAGAGGATTGGATGATGCTTATACTGGGAAAACATTTGCTTTATACATTCCACAAATTCAAATACTAAATACTCTCATGGACACACTAAGAGATAATTTTAATCTGGGCATTTCATGTCCCAGTCAAGTCAACATGGAAAATTAACCATTAAAACCTATCCCTCATCAAATTGGCACTCATACACATCTTCTTGAACCATATTTAACCCCTAAAAACGATTACAAGGTCATAATTCCACCTAACATTATATACCTACTCTGCCTACTATCAAAAATTAGCACCTAACCCCCAAAAGAAACTAAAGTCACTTTGATATCCTATAATTTAAATACTATGATATAAAACTATAAATATTTAAATACTATCAAAAAAGTCAATATATTACGTTACATGAAAAGAGAATAAAAAGAAAGAAAACAAAGATATTGAATACATATACACACATACAAATGTATTAATAATAAAATGAGGAGGAAATACTCATGACAAGTATAGTCCTAATTTCTGTATCTGGTCATGGGGTTATAGCTGTTATTTTTCTTTTTTAAGATTTTATTTATTTATTTGAAGAAAGAGAGATCACAAGTAGGCAGAAAGGCAGGCAGAGATAGAAGGGGAAGCAGGCTCCCTGCTGAGCAGAGAGCCTGATGCAGGACTCGATCCCACGACCCTGGGATCATGACCTGAGCTGAAGGCAGAGGCTTTAACCCACTGAGCTACCCAGGGGCCCTATAACTATTTTTAACTACCTTCTTCCACCAACCATTTTGTGTTCCCATTACCTTTAGTAAGCACCTCAGCTTCTCATGGTTCCATACTTCCTGGGGTGACCCAAACTTTCATATCTGAAGTGTCTGGGCCATTAATAGTTCTGCCTGGATTGGGTTTTTGGAGATGTAGCGAAGTATAAGGGATCTCTTGTATTCCAGACATACTTTTCCTAACTTCCATTGTGGAGTAAGTTATCCAGTTTCCCTTTTGCAGTTAGGATCAATCATCCCAGCCAACACAATAACTCCCTTTCTTATTTGCTGATTCAAAAGTCTGAGGAACTCAGAGTGGCCCAGTGGCAGTCTTAACTTTCAATTCAGTGAAGTCATTGCTCTGTCTCCTGGTAGAAGTACTCCTCCTTTTGGAACTAAAACCTCTAGGCTAACTGAGCATAAGGTCATGGGAACAGGAAGCAAAAATTTGGCTTGAGTGTTCCAAGGGGTAATAATAAACAGTGCCACTTCCATTTCCATCTTTTGATTCTTAGACCCATGAATTCTGGCTATGGGAAAAATAGTAGCACGTATTAGATGTTGATTCAGAACACATACAGCCTTCTGAAGACCATTTGCCAGCAAGCTATTTTAAAGATAAAGACAGATTATAACATTTATAAAGAAAAGCAAAGACCCAGAACAGCCAATAAAACCCTGAAGAAAAAGAAAAAGAAAGGAAGACTTACACTACCCAACTTCAAGACTTACTATATAGTACAGTGAAAAAGGCAGTATGGTATTGATGAACAAATAGACACATAGAGAAATAGAATAGAGCAGAGAGCCTATAAATAGACCCTAACAAATATAGTCAAGGAAAAGAAAAAAGACAATTCAAAGGAGAAAAGATAGTCTTCTACACAAATGTGGGAACAATTGGAAGTCCATGTGCAAAACTGAAGTCAAAATGACCTAAATGTGAAAATCAAAATTTTAAATTTGGGGAGGAAAATCTATGTGACTTTGAGTTCGATGGTAAGTTTTTAGACACAAAAAGTATATATTAAAAATGTAATCTATGATCTCTTATCATGTAAGATAATATATGTTGACTTTTATACTATTTAAGTATTATTAATTTTATATCATAGTATTAAATTATAGGATATCAAAGAGACTTCACTTCCTTTTTGGGGAAAGGGGCTAATCTTTAACAGTAGACAGAATAGATATATCTTGTTAGGTGGAATTATGACATTATTATCTTCAGGAGTTAGTTTTTTTTCTTTTCTTCAGTATTTTATTGGCTATCCTGGGTCTTTACTTTTCTGTATAAATGCTATAATTGTCATTATCTTTAAAATAGCTTGCTATAATTTTGGTAGTGATTGTGTTGAATCTATAGATAAAATATAGAATGATCCATATCATAATAACATTGTATATTCCAATTTATGCCCATGGAATGTCTCTCCATTTATTCAGATATCTTTCATCAGAATTTTGTACTTTTCCACATATAGACTCTATACATACATTATAACTTTTACTCTTAGATATGCCATTTTTGGAGGGCTACCATAAGTGATATTTTTAAAAATTTTGAATTCCAAATTTGCTTTGCTACTCTATAAGAAAGTAACAGAATTTTGCATATTAATCCTGCATCCTGAGAATTTGTCATGTCACTTATGCTTTTTCTTATTCAATTGTTGATCATGTGATTTTTCTTCTTTAACTTGTTTATGTGGCTGATTACATTGATTTTTGAATGTTGAACCAGACCTGCATACCTGGAATAAATCTAACTTGTCAGTGTGTATAATTCTTTGTGTACATTGTTGGAGTTATTTTCTAATATTTTTTAGGGTTTTTGCATCTATTAATACCAGAAATACTGGCCTTTAGTTTTCTTTCTTTCTTTCTTTCATTTTTCTTGGTAATGGTCCTATCTGTGTTTGATCTTAGGGTAATGGGGATCTCATAGTTAAAACGTGTTCCCCTGGGGCGCCTGGGTGGCTCAGTGGGTTAAAGTCTCTGCCTTCAGCTCCAGTGATGATCCCAGGATCCTGGGATGGAGTCCAGCATCCGGCTCTCTGCTCAGCAGGGAACCTGCTTCCCTTCCTCTCTCTGCCTGCTTCTCTGCCTACCTGTGATCTCTGTCTGTCAAATAAATAAATAAAATCTTTAAAAATAAATAAATAAATAAATAAAATAAAACGTGTTTCTCTTGGGGCTCCTGGGTGGCTTAGTTGGTTGCCTTTGGCTCAGGTCATGATCCCTGGGTCCTGGGATCCAGTCCTATATTATTGGACTCCATTCTCTACAGAGTCCAATTAGGCTCCCTTCTCCACAGGGAGTCTGCTTTTCCCTCTACTCTTCCCCCTGTTCATGGTCTCTCCCACTCTCCCTCTCAAATAAATAAAATCTTTTTTTTTTTTTTTTAATAAAGTGTTCCTCTTATTCCTATTTTCTGGAATAGATTTTTGAGAGCGAACTTCATTTTTTTCCCCCAAATGTTTAATAGGATTCAACAACAAGTTTTTCTGGGCCTACTACTTTGTTTTGTGGGAGATTTTTATTTCTTCAATTTCTTTAACAGATATGAGCATCTTCAGTTTTCTGTATCTCCTTGAGTACATTTTTATAATTTGTGTCTTACAACAATTCATCCATCTCTTGTGCTTTATCAAGGAGTTATTCATAGTATATATTTATTATCCTTTTTTTTTGTCCATGGGATTAGCAGTACATACCTCTATCATTTCTGATATCAGTAATTTGTGTCCTCTTTCCTTTTTAGATTGTTATCCTGCCTAAAGTTTTATCAATTTTATTAATCTTTTTAAACTGTTTTTTTATTGATTTGCCTTTTATGATATCTTATAATCTCTTCTGAAGCTGATTGTGACATATCAAGTAACAGGAATATAAGTAAATAGACCTTTGGTGTGAGGTCATATGTTAATCTAGCTGAGGTTAATTTAGCTGTGCCTGGTATTTGCTATAGTTGTACGTCCCAGAGACTTCAAATACCTCTAGTGACTTTATTTTCATCTCCTCTGTTGAATTTGTACTTCCCTACATCCTCCCTCTCATAAGAGGAAGGAATCCATTGTTATTACCCTAGCTCCTTGTTAATGTGGTAAAGATTGGGGAAAGGGAAGCACACTATAGTTCTATGGTGTTACAAAGCAGTCTTATAATTAAATCTGTTTTTTTTTTTTAGTAGACCTGTGTCAGTAGGCTGTGACCTTGACAACTGTCTCTTAGCCTACCCCCAGCTTCCACTTAGGAGAGACAGATAGGCTAGAAATGAATAGAAGAAGTGTTCTTTCCATACATGGAATAAGGCTTTGGTAAAGTCTTTTTTCCCCCCCTTGAAGTGCAGGTCTTTGTTATGAAAAACTCCCTAGAAATGCCAGAGCCAGGAGGGTTTCTGTCTTGGCCCTTTATCATGTTAGCCTGTTTATCTTGGAATAAGCTCATGAAGGTCTGAGGACCCACTAAGACTACAGCTCCAGGAGTTTCTCTCTCACTCTTCTCTATACTCTGCATTCAGTAGGTTATCAAAAATACCATTAAAGTGTTCTGACCTGCTTATGGTTCCAGCAACTTCTGCTTCAGGTAAGCAAATTTTGACTATGATTTCTAGATTCACCTGCCTCTCCATATTTCCCAATAGTGGTTTGCCCTGTAACCTCCATTCTCAGATGGGCCAAGCAGAGTAATTGATTTTTAATTTGTTCAGCTTTTTTCTTATTGTAAGTATATGAGTGACAATTCTAAGCTCTTTACATATCATAGCTGTATTCTATTAACTTTTGAGCTTATCCTAACCTGGTAAAAGTTACTGTCATATGCAATTTACAATATCACTGCAAAAATTTATTGATCACTTATGTGTCAAATTGGTATGGCTTTAAGCACTTGGCACAAATTAATTCATTTGGTTTTCACAACAGTCTATAGGATAGTGAATACTCATATTATCTCTATGTTACAGATAAAAGCTGTGGCTAGGGAGAAATAATATCAAATAGTATAAGAACATAAGTGATACGCAATTGAGATTTAAACCTAGAAAGACCATGTGAACTTACTGTGCCATAGAAATATACACTTTCTTTTTTTTTTTAAGATTTATTTATTTATTTATTTGACAGACAGAGATTACAAGTAGTCAGAGAGGCAGGCAGAGAGAGAGGAGGAAGCAGGCCCCATGCAGGGCAAAGAGCCCGATGCAGGGCTCAATCCCAGGATCCTGGGATCATGACCTGAGCCGAAGGCAGGGGCTTTAACCCACTGAGCCACCCAGGCGCCCCATACACTTTCTTTTTATAATAGTTAATCTTACAATATTTAATTTAATGAAGTGCCCAGGCATTTGAAAAACATTCTGAATATATCTGTGAGGGTATTTGTGGATGAGTTTAAGTTTGAACTATGGACTGAGCAAAGCAGATTGCCCTCCTTAATATAGGTAGGCTTTATTCAGTTAACTGAAGACCTGAATAGAAAAAGGCTAAGAGGGAACTTCTCCTCCTGACTGCTTTTTGCTGTCACAGGTCTTTTCTAGCCTTTGAGCTTGAACTAAAACATTGGCTCCTTTTGGATCTTAAGTCTGCCAACTTTCAGACTAGAACTTACATTAATTCCTTATAATCAATGTCTCTCTCTGTCTTTCTGTGTGTCTTTGTTTCTCTGTCTCTCTTTGTTTTCTCTCTCTATTGATCTGTTAGATCTGTTTCTCTGGAGAACCCTGAGTAACAGACTGTGCTTATCCACCTCTGTAATTACTTAATTCATTAATTTATTTAGTTATTTATTCATTTATATGAGAAGCCTTAATTATAAAACGTATCCCAAAAACAATAAAGGCCAATATTGATAAACTCAAAAATATCACAATTTTCCATATGACAAAATATATCAAGGTCAGAAGACAAATGATTAACTATAAGAAAAGCAAGCACAAGTTAAAAGTTCTGAATTCCACTATTCACAAAGAGTTTTTATAAATCAATAATAAATAAAATCTAGGAAAATACTGAAGAATAATATGTTTCTAGTAGGGAAATACAGAATTTTATTTTTTATTTTATTTTATTTTTTAAAGATTTTATTTATTTATTTGACAGATAGAGATCACAAGTAGGCAGAGAAGCAGGCAGAGAGAGGAGAGAGCAGGCTCCCTGCTGAGCAGAGAGCCCTATGTGGGGCTTGATCCCAGGACCCTGGAGTCATGACCTGAGGAGCAGGCAGAGGCTTTAACCCACTGAGCTACCCAGGCATCCCGGGAAATACAGAATTTTAAATGAACTTAAGAAAAAGTTGCTTGTAGATTGTTATGTATAATAATTGCAAAGTTTTGTTTTTTGAAGAGAAATTATAGTTAGGAATGTGAGGTACATTGGTACAAATTTCTCTTTGGGAGAGAGAAATTTGCCAATATCCATAAAAATGCCATACACACACTCACTCAGCAATTTCACTGCTGTAACTTTAATATATAAATTTACTGCTATAAATTTGCCATCGACTTTATATCAATAAGACAAAGTAATGCTACCAGCAGTTTCATTTGGAAAAAGAAATCAGGAATTAAAATTCATTTTTATGCATACCATTTACATTATGTACATTAACATCAATTGAATATTATATATATACATAAATGTAGTTTGTGTGTATAGTATATATTATATGTATATGTACTTTAAATCTACTATATAACTCACACTAAGCAAGACATTAGTTATAAAAAAAATGATAGAGCATATTTCTGGTCATTGAGGAACTGAGTTTAATGAGGTCCACATAGAAATAACAGAAAATTAAAAGAAATGAAAACTCTCCAGTGAATAAAATAGAGTTTTATATAGTTTGATGTCTTTGGCTGTGAAACATAGTCCAAGAAGACTTGAGTATGGGTAAATGTAAGGGAGTCCTTGGAGATGTAGCTGGAATGATAGACATGGTTCAGATCACAAAGTAATTTATTTGGCATGGTATTTAGTTTTTACCATTCAGACTATGGAGAAATCCTTGAAGAATTTCAAGCAAGTAAGTGAAATGATTAGATCTGACTTTAGAAAAAAGATTCTGAAAGTTGTGTACAAAAGACTAGAATGTGCAGCTACTGAAAGAAGTTTTAGATAGAAGTCCAATGATATGAACGATGGTTTAAATCAAGGCCATACCAGTGCCAAGAAAGGATATAGAGAAGGAGTTTCAAGAAAGGAATGGTCAAATATTTTACATATTACTAAAAGCATAAGCACATTACTTAATTATAAAGTTATAAGGTTTCCTTTTGTTTCAACAATACAGATTTATTAATGACATGGTAAGAACAATTTTATCAGTGGAATGAGACCACTTATCAGATTCACATTAATTAGGGATGCCTGGGTAGCTCAGAAGGTTAAATGTCTGCACTTTGTTTTTCCCTCTCTCTCTGCTCCTCCCCACTGTTCATGTTCTGTCTCTCTCTCAAATAAATAAATAAAATTAAAAAAAATTCATATTTATTAGCAAGTTATGGAAGTCTATCTACAGGCATAGACTCCTTTCTCAAGAAGTTTATCTGGAGGAAAAGAAAGAAAATATTGTAAAATATTTTAAAAAATAGAAAGAAAATATTGTATCTAGAATGAGCAAGTGACAAATATTTTTATGTTTGGGGATGCTTTCAAACTTTACTCACAGAGGAAACAGCATCAGGGGTCGATGACAGGCTGCAAATAAGAGGGATATATCTCTTTCTCTGAGATGAGGGAAAATTGAGAGTGACTTATGGTTATACACTGAAGATTACTGGTCACTATTTGGCTATTAAGGACAATGACCAATGTCTTGTTTTTCTATGAGTCACAAACAGTTCTATTTGATCACTGGGGAGTAGGAGGAAAGGCAAGGTTGGGTTGATGTGCTTTGAAAATAGAGATCCAAGCATATTAATCATGTCTCCCTATTAAAAAAAAAAAAACCACTTGTTTATTTGAGAGAGAGAGAAAGAGAGAGAGAGAGCATGAGCAGGGTAGAGAGGGAGATCTGCGTGCCTGCTCGGCTCAATCCTGGGACTCTGGGATAGTCATGTCTCCCTATTTAAAGTGTAAGCTCTGTGAAGAAAATGACAATGTCCTGCTTCTCTGTATCACTCATGTTTGGCCTGATAAGCACAATATCATGCTGAGAAACACAATTGGTATATTTCCTTAATCATTCCAATCATTTAGAAGTTAAAAACAATGCATCAATGCTATCCATTCATATATAATGGCTCTTTATATCCCACTTAAAAAATCAGGTTATAGAAATTATGATAAAAAAATCCTTAAGGATTATCTAAGTCCACCTAATATCCTAACTTACCATCCAAAATCCATTTGATATGCAGAGAAACATCTATCTTAGCAAGATGTACTGTCAAGCATTAGTCTCAGTTCTTCCTACTTAAAAATCAATAAAAAAATCACATTGCAGGAAATGTGATAAATATATTTATGAAAGAATAATATCTTTTCATATTAAAATAACATAGGTCATCCAAAGTCTATAGCTATATTGATAAGTAGATTAATCCATTGTAAATGTGAAATACTATCTGCTAAAGGCAATGGCTATAATTAGTTTGCTAAGTCTATTTTAGCTTTTCTTATTTTGATCATTTTTTGTCCTTTATTTTTCGCCAGTAAAGCAAGTGTGACTTGTCCTCTACTGCAGTTCATACAGAAAAAATGTTATTTTCATCTTCCCTGAAGCAAATAGAGTACAATAATAGCAGAAATGAAAAGGAAAATATAAAATAAAATAAAACAGAATAATCATAGTATACATTGGCTTCTTATCAAAGGGAATGAAGAAAGAGTAATTTTTCCCAACAAATATCTTTAAATTCCGTTTTTTCCATGAAGTTTTCCTAAAACTCTCTACTGTATGGGGATGTATGTTTGTTTAATTTTATGAGGTACTAGAATATATATATATATACTGGTACAGCACCTTGCTATGCTATTTATTTTGTGCATGAATCATTTACATGGACTAAAAGAAAGGCCAGATTTTACTTTCACTTCTTGTAAGATTTTAGTTTTATCAATTACCTTTATTGAATGTTTTGTTGAGAGCTTCCAGGCATAGCAATAGTATCTTTTTGCTTGTTTGTTTGTTTATTTGGTTTTGGTATTTCAAGCAAAGGCATAGTAGTATACATAGTTTAGACTCATTATTACTGTTCTCTGCTGTATTAGTCAGGAATTTCCAGAAAAACAAAAACAATAGGATATATAGACATATACATAAGAGGAGATTTACTGTAAATGGGCTTCTGTGATTGTGGAGACCAAGAAGTCCCATGATCTGTCATGTATAAGTTAGAAGCTTAGGAAAGCCGGTGATATGATTCAGTCTGAGTGTAAAGTCTTGAAAGCCAGGTGGGCCAATGTGGGCAGAAGGATTTCACAACTCAAGCAAAGAGAGCAAGTTTTCTCTTCCGCCAACTTTTTTGTTCTATTCAGGTACTCAACAGGTTAGATGATGCCCACTCAAACCTATCTTCTTTACTTGGTCTAGGTACAAATGCCAGTCTCTCCCAGGAACATCCTCATAGACACACCAAGTCATATCCTTTTCCCAGCTATCTGTGCATCCCTTGCCGAGTCAAGCTGACATATAAGATTAACCACAACGTCTGCCAATAGGAGTGATGCCTGTTTTAGGTCAGTGGTTCTTTCTGTTCTGTGTTGACAATCCTACTAACTTTACCTATCCAAGACTGATGAGAACTGGTTCTGCACAGTATATTGAAACTTGAACTGCCCCCCCACACACATATACACACAAGCACATGCACACACACACATACACACACTATTGTATTCCTTGGGCTAGACATTTTATATGAAATATTTTCTTTAGTCTATAGAAATTATAAGCTTATAAGGAAAATATTAACAACAAATGAATGACATTTGAATAAGAATGAATAAATAAGATGCCAACATTTCAATTAAAAAAAATTAGAGTGTAATAGTAATAGTGAACAACTGAATCAAAAAATTAAACTGTGTCTAAAGCAAATTTCAAGTCCCTAAACAAAATGTAGGAGAAACCTGCCCAAAACTCAGAGAGAGAGAGACATGGGAAGAGAGAGAGAGAGAGAGAGATCCTTCAATTGTTGCCAACTGCCCCCAAAACACAAATAAGTTATGCTTTGAAATTTCAGGAATATTGGTGGGAATCAACATGGGTCTGATTAGTCTCAAATTAGACTGACATGGACTTTTGAGGAGAACTTGGTGAATCTTCAAATATATAAAAGGCTGGAGTTTTTCCTCTCTTTCTTTCAGTTTTAGAATTTAATTTAGCTTTTAATTCCAGGGAAAGAATTCTTATTTTTAAAATTTTTCTAGGGGTGCCTGGGTGGCTCAGTGGGTTAAGCCTCTGCCTTCTGCTCGGGTCATGATCCCAGGGTCCTGGGATCGAGCCCCACATCGGGCTCTCTGCTCAGCGGGGAGCCTGCTTTCTCCGAGCTCTCTCTGCCTATTTGTGATCTCTGTCTGTCAAATAAATAAATAAAATCTTTAAAAAAAAATCTTTAAAAAAAATAAATAAAATTTTTCTAAAGTTTTTATTTAAATTCAAGTTGGTGGGTCTGGGTGACTCAATCAGTTAAGCAACCAACTCGATTTTTGACTCAGGTCATCATCTCAGGGTTGTGAGATCCAACCCCGTGTCTGACTCCGGCTGGATGTGGAGACTGCTAAAGATTCTCTCTCTCTTCCTCCCTCCGCCCCCCTGCCGCCCCCCACTCAGGCACCCTATCAGACAGATAGATATATAGATAGATAGATGATAGATAATAAATAAATAAATAAATAAATAAACTCCAGTTGGTTGGCACATAGTATAATATTAGCTTCAGGTGTACAGTAGTGATTCATCACTTCCATGCAATATCTGGTGACAATAGACTTAAGATAATATCCACCAGAAGCAAAACTTTGACCTTGTTTTCAACCTGACTAAAACTAACTGAAAGAAAAGGAAATGAATAAAATTATGAGAGTAATTATCAAAACTTAATATTGATTAATTTGCTTTTATGGTATCAATATTAATTTTTCTGTGTATAAGTGATTTGGATTATTTAAAAATGCTATTATATAAAATAAGCCATGAATAAGAACTCAAGTTTTGCTCCTGGTAGATATTATGTTAAGCCTTTCTCCTTTTTTTGAAGTTTCATTTTAAAATCATTATAAACTCACAGGAAGTCGCAAAAAAATATACAGGGAGGATGCATGTGCTCTTCTCTCTAAGCTTGTCTCAATTTTAGGCTCTTGCAAAATTACAAGACAATGTCAAGGCCAGGAAGTTGACATTGTTATAATCCACAGAATTTATTCAGGCCCCATGTGCATGTTTTTTTAATGCACTCCAATGTATGTGTGTGCACGTGTATGTGTGTCTATTTTGTAGCTCTATGGAATTTTATCACGCTAGTTTTATGTAACTGTCTATGTGTAATTGTATGAAATTTTGTCACACCTGTTTTCATGCGATGACTACCACAAACATGAAACACAACTTTTCCATCACCATGGTCTCCCTCATGCAATACACAAGCCTTCTTTTCAGTGAGTGTGTTTTCCATGTTTATATTGAGTAGGCTTCAAGTGAAATATTATGTAACATTTTCATCACTGTAAGAGTTATAAATCTTTATTATGCATTTGCAAAGAGAAAGTATACACAGTTCATTCTTTGCTATATACCTGTGTTCATTGTGACATAGAAAATATGTGGCTTAATGACATTCACTTCAGTGTGATAACTATAAGTGATTTCTTAGGTATTTCCAAGCCCGTTTCAGACCTCACTTGATTTCCCTTCACTTAAATTATCTCAATATTATGGAATGTATTTGTGACTAAAGGAAGAAGAGAATGGGGAAAACGTAGTGGAGATCCTTCCAAACACCTGGTTTGTTTCAAAGTGGTAGCCAGACAGTAGAAGAATGGTTATTTTATAATCACATGTACTAGTCTTTTCCTCACTGTCTTGTTATTTAGCATCATCAGCTTCTGTAGCCACTGAAAGGAGCTAGAAAATTTATCTAACTAAAAGTTTATGTCTTCATCATTACATCTCAAGTTAAAATGCTGTCTGTAACACAATGTAAAGACTTAAGTGGTGCAGTTTCAATAAAGATTGTTTTTTTCAGATTTGAAGCCATTTTTAATTCAACTGAACCCTTCATTGGTCCCCAATCTTTCTTCTCTTTTGTAAAACCTGAGTGTTTTTGAAGAGCAGTTTTTCATTGCATATTTCATTTCTTTTAAATAAATTTTATTTTTTTTTAAAGATTTTATTTAGTTATCTGATAGAGATCGCAAGTAGGCAGAGAGGCAGGCAGAGAGAGAGGAAGGGAAGCACGCTCCCTGCTGAGCAGAGAGCCCGATGCGGATGCGGGGCAGGATCCCAGGACTCGGAGATCATGACCTGAGCCGAAGGCAAAGGCTTTAACCCACTGAGCCATCCAGGCGCCCCGAATCTAGTGTTCTTTATGATCAGTCATACTAACAGCTTTGCTTGTGTATTTTTAGTGTTATTATTAATATACATCTACAAAGTACTTACATCTCCTCCTACAGTTTTAGATAGCATGTCGAATGGTGTGATAACTTTCAGAAAAAAAAAAAAATATCCAACATTTTCTCTCACTGATTTAAATATTTTTCCCCAATCCTTGGCTTTCTCATTTTTTAAATTTCTTTTTTCTTCCCCACTCAGACTACACTGTCCTTTCCTTCTTTTGATTAAGATAGTCTCCCCTTAAATGTGCCATCATTTGGCCTGACACTTTATTGCCTCTCTTGCCTTATCAAACTTCCAACAGGCTATTAACCCTGACTCCAGTTCTGAAAAAACTCTCCTCATCTCTACTGCAATTTTGTCCCATCATCTTTTTAACCACTTTTCCCTATCATCTTTTTAATCTGTTCCATATAAAAGCTAATTAAAAAATGGCAAAGCAGAACAAGGGGATTCTGAAGTTACAGGTATTTATTAAGGGTCCACTTAGTTTTCAGACCTTGCTAAAGTCTGTGGACATAGAAAAAACACATAAGTGTGTTCTTGTTGATGCTTATCTACAATACCATAAGTCATATTGTAAACCCTGTGTATAGTGTCCATGAATATATAATTACCACCTGCTTTGTACATAGCACTTTTACCAAGTACCTTGGAATAACAATCTAAATAAATGGGTTTATAATGACAATATAATAAAAATAAGCATATATTTTCATCAATCGAACAATTTAAAATACCCATATAATAAAAAATAAGCATATATTTTCATCAAGTGAACAATTTAAAATACCCATAAAATCAGAAAGTAATTAATAAGAGGTAGTATCTGAGATTTTAAAAATATAATCTCAGTTAATTCTCACAACACCTTAGAAAGTTTCCTATGCTTATAATCCACATTTATAGATGGAAACAACCAAACTATGCAGATTATACATCTTCCTGTGGTATTCCAAGTTTGAGACCAACTCTAACTTTGTGCCAACATCTGTGCTCATAACCAATATATTTTCCTATTTTAAGGTGCAGAGAAGCAAAATATGGCAACCTCCCACTTAATAGAAATGGTTTTACAACATAATACACTATACAATAAAAAGATGGAGATTAGAAGGCATGACAATAACTAGGCATATTTTACAACTGCAACCTGCATTGCATTCCAACCTGACAGTCATTTAGCCTTTGCTTCACTACTCTCTACAGTAGAGAGCTCACTTCTTGCAGTGTCAGTGATTTCATTATTGGTCAGCCATGTCTGTTAATACACTCATTGATTCAACATAAGTTTTTGGGGTACTTTTATGTGAAGGGCAATGTGCCAAGTACTAAAGAGGACATAATGATGTGTTAAGACATGGCTCTGTGTTCAAGAAGTTAAAGATCTATTAAAGGTTTTTATTATTTTTCCTAATTTGAGCAAAAATTGGCTTCCTAATTATTTTCATATGCCAATCCTTATAATGATTTTGAGAACAATGGATAATGAGTTACTGTATACTTTGATATGGCAGCCTTTCAAATATATGAAAAAAGCCATCTCTCCTTAGTCTTATTCTTTTAAAAGCTAATAATTCTTGAATACTTCAAATGTATTAACCCTCAACACCCATACAGCTCTCATGTTTATACAGTGTAATTTTTAAAATGTGGATTCTTAAATTAAATACAACAATCTAGATGTATGCTGATTCATACCAAATTTAATGAGAAATATATTTCCCATGATCTCCACATTATATATACTTTTCTTAATGCAACTTAATTGTATAATTGTATATTTGTACCATTTATATCATGTTTATATTTCATGTTAATCTTATGGCCAGCTATAGACACGGGTCTTTTTTCGTGAATTATTGTTAGGTTAAGTGACCTCCTGAAATGTATAAAAATTTAGGAATTTCCATTTATTATTGTATATTACCAAGTAGCTTAAATTGTATATAAATTGATAATTAGCATATTAGATAATTTTCAGTATTGACTATATTTATTTAATATGCTTCTGTGATTTTTCAGATTTGTTATGAACCTCTTCAGTAACTTCATTTATATGGACATTTATAATTATGAGCAAATGCAAAATAATTTAGAATTATCTCTCTATTCCCCTTTATAATTACAATTAGAGAAATATAAAAATAGAATTAAAAAGTGTTGAGGGATTTTTTCATCTTGTTTCATTTTTCTTTTTAGAAAATATTGAAGTGTGTGTTCTTGGCTATTTTTTATGGAAGTGATGAACTTGTTTGGGTGACAAAGAGTGTTTTGATAAAATAAGTAGCATAAAAATCGGGGCTGGAGAATCAAACTGAAGTTGATTTACATATATCTTCTGACTTTTATGAGTCTCAAAATATTACTTAATCAACAACTCTAGCACAGGATGAAAATAAGACAAAACAGAAAACCACTCTTCCTTCTCTTTAACCTTCACTGTTTCATGATCAGGTTTCAGGCACAGACACATCCCCAATATGTAAATGTAAAGATGCATTTTTATACATTTCTATGTATGATTTACTTTAGTGGTTTCAATGTAATCATATTTCCTTAGTAATAACTCAGCTGTTCAATGTTCTAAATCCAACTCAGTGTTTCAATCTCAAAGCTCTTATGGGAAAATATGTGCTAATAAAAGTAAGAGGATGTAAATACCCATGAAAATAAACAACTTCACAGTCCCCTGTTTTTTAGTTGAGGTGGTCCCCATACCATGTTTTGTTTCACCCTCTTCCAAGGCAGGTCTTTATTAAATATTTTAGTAAAATTAACAAAATTAATTCATTAAAGGGTTTTCTGTTTTGTTTTGTTCATTTGTTTTTTACACACGTAATATTTATTTTGGATGTTGGAGGAGGATGCTGAAGGTGAGGGGCCAAACCATAGATCCTCCAACTATGTCTTTCTCAGCTAGAATAAGGAAATTTTCATAAGGGAAAGTTGCTGTCACCCAAAATCCCATACCTGCTTCAGTAAAATATTTGTAAGAGGGTCAGTCTTCATAGGAAGGTCCAGCCCAGTTATTACCTGTTCTCTGTCTTTCAGTTACAGGTAAGTTTCTTGGAGGCCACCTGGTGTTGAAATTATGGATTTGAAGACTGAGGAGTCTAGCATTGTTTTATTTATTTTTTAAATTTTTTTTAGATTTTTATTTATTTATTTGATAGAGATTACAAGTAGGCAGAGAGGCAGGCAGAGAGAGAGGAGGAAACAGGCTCCCTGCTGAGCAGAGAGCCCGATGCAGGGCTCCATCCCAGAACCCTGGGATCATGACCTGAGCTGAAGGCAGAGGCTTTAACCCACTTAGCCACCCAGGCACCCCTCTAGCATTGTTTTATAACATGCTTCACCTACCCACAGTTCTTTGGTCTAGAGTGTCCTATTTCACCAAAAAGCACTATATTCTTACAATTCATCTATATTTTTCTAAAACTCTAAAGATGATTTTTAACTTCTGCAGCATCTCTATGATCGTATTTTATTCATGTGTCAAATAAATGGTTACCCAGGACCAAGTCAGACAAACACTTTGCTTAGTATTAAGTAAACCCTGACAGACAGAAAAACTCGATGGGCCTGGCCTAATGCAGCTAACAATTTAGTGAAAGCAAATATAAGTAAAAAATAAGTATGAATTTATGTATTTTTGATTTGTGGTTTGAGGAGAAATAAAAGCAAACCAAGTGATAATTATGGTGAAGGAAACTTTTAGCAAAGACGTGTTATTTAAGCAGACACAAAAAAGCATGAATGAGAATTAACCAGGCAGTATAGAGAAAAAGAATGCTCTCTACGGAAGAATCATGAGTACAAAAGTCATGAGACAAGAAAAGGTTTTTGAATATCAGGATAATTGAATTATTATTGCTATAACTTTAAGTTTAATGGTTTATATGTTTGAAGTTATTAAAGCTATTTCTTTGGAAGGTAAAATTGAGTTACAACACTATTTAAATAATGATTTATTTTCTTCACATATGAATCTTTTTGGTATGCCTGATTGTTTAGCAATGATTTAGTGGACATAATTAGATTGAACAAAGCTAACGGGAGAATTTTCCTAAGCTGGGCAATATTTTTTTTTAAGATTTTATTTATTTATTTGACAGAGAGATAGAGAGAGAGCACATGTAGACAGAGAACAGCAGGCAGAGGGAGAGAGAGAGGAAGGCTCTCTGCTAAGCAGGGAGCCCGATGCGAGGTTCAATCCCAGGACCCTGGAATCATGACCCGAGCCGAAGGCAGTCGCTTAACCAACTGAGCCACCCAGGCGCCCCTGGGCAATAATTTTGATAAAGTAAAGCTCATATGTAATTCACTATCTTTGTGTGGGTTTATAAGGAATCTTTGTATGCTTTATAAGGAGTCAAGTGATTTTATTTTGTTTATGTTCCCAGCAAGAGTTTCTAGTCTCATACCGGGCGTCAGATTCTATGAAGTGTTTAACCAAAATTATCCCTTAAGCCATTGATTACCTAAGTTTCTTCTTTCAGGGATGCAAGTTTCCATCAGCCCCTTTATTCACTCCCAGCAGAGATGTCAGTTGTCCTCTGCAGCGACTCCTGACGTCTCTTACTAGTTCTTTCTGCTACTCCTGACATTTCCCACAGCTGTCAGTGGCACGGCTCCCTGGGGGTCACAGATCTCAGAAACTCTTGCCAGAAGTTCTTCAGCAGTTCCTCCTGCGAGTCACGATGGGTTCTCTCTAACGGCCTATAATGGTAATTTTCTGCAGCATGGTTCTTTAAAAACATACTTCGGAAGAAGCTTCTTCAATTGCTTCACACTTGTGTTAGCAAAATAGAACTCTGGGTCACCAGCTGTTTCTCCTCTCATAGAGCCTTTGCAAAAGTTTCCATTCTGACAATTCTTGACATGTGAAATAGAATACGGCCTATCTGTAAACCGCCTACTGATCACACATTCAGTAAATTTGTCAACTTCTTTATGGAAAGTGTCTAGCTAGGAAGCCAAACAATTTACCAACTGAATCTGAAAACCAGAATAAATGTGCTTATAGAATAAGTGGGAAAACAATACCAAATTATCTGATTTGTCAGATAATGCCACTGAGAGACTCATAGTCTGTTTAATTGCTTAAAGTTAAAATCAAGATTCAGCAGTGAATTATGAGGCAGGCTATACGGGTGCGATGAAGCTACCAGAGGAAAACTCTCAAGTCAAATTCTCTCTTCCCCTTAAAAATAAAATTTGAAAGCTCCTTACAGTTAACATTGGCAGAAACATAGGAAGAACTGACTTTGTTGTTTGTCTTTTGTGAATTTTCAGTACTAACCAGACAAATGGAATAAAATATTAAGTGATGATAAGACAACTCTAGTAAGAACCAAGGGGCTCTTCAATTTCACTCACACAATTTCAATTTCTAGGGTCTGAGTGTTTTTTAGAACAGTGATGATAGGCCAGATTTTTCTCAGGATCTAAATACCCAAAACCTTCCCTTTAAGCAAGTTTGAAAGCTGTGTTAACGCCTTCAGTGCAACAGTTTTCCCAATACTACTCTGGTGACCTTGAAGGCAATGCAGCATTTCCATATATCTGACTTTCTTCAATTCGAAGGCACAAATCCCAACAGGCTTTTAGCTGCTGGAAAATTTGCTAATGTAAAATTGCCAGATGTTTCCCAGTTTATTGCAACTTTGTACAAGGCCTAAGATCTATGCACATATTTCCAGCATAGTTGTTGCTCAAGAGTAGACAAGATAATCTTTAAAAATCTGATTCTTAATTAAAACATTCAGAAGATTTCTCATGAGAATAACGCCTAACTTTCTTAACAGGTTGTCCAGTTTGGTGAAGGATGTCTTGATTTAATTTTGTTATGTCAACATTATCATTAATTGTGCCCCATTTACTCTTAAGATATGTCCTTACTGGGGCACCTGGGTGGCTCAGTGGGTTAAAGCCGCTGCCTTCGGCTCAGGTCATGATCCCAGGGTCCCAGGGTCGTGGGATCGAGCCCCGCATCAGGCTCTCTGCTCAGCGGGGAGCCTGCTTCCCTCCTCTCTCTCTGCCTGCCTCTCTGCCTGCTTGTGATCTCTGTCTGTCAAATAAATAAATAAAATCTTTAAAAAAAAAAAAAGATATGTCCTTACTTGGATGAAAAGTTACATAGTATCATTTTTGTTGTGCCATAGAAGACCTAGGATGAACTAACGCTGCCTAACGCTTCAGACTCGTCTTCTATACCTTCTATCACTCCTCTGCCTTCAGACAAGCCCTTCAGGCAATCCAGCTAAACCAAACTTCTTGTTATTGCCTAACTGTAAGATCCTCTCTCAACTTTATGCTTTTGTTCGTAGAAGGATCACCTTCCTCAATGCTCTCTCTTTCTATGGATTGCCTTACAAACCTCTCTCCTTTCTATGAGGTTCTTACCAGCTTTTTGAAGAGAAGCTTCCCTGCCATGTCTCTCTGGAATCTTCTATCTATTCCCCTGGTCAGTGGTGATGTCTCTCATAGCCTCTCCTTGCACCTTGTGTATGTTCCGTATCTGTCTCATGGCATGTATATTGATTCTATATATCTGTTTACGGAATGTCTCTCCAGGACATAGAAAAGCTTTTGAAGTCAGGGACGTTTGTCTTTGTACCCTAATGCCCTAAGCCCTGGCATATAATTAAAAATCATCTAATTTTATACATGAGTAAGAAATGAATAAAAAAATGGACAATTGTTTATTTTAAAATGTATAACTGTACTCTGCATTAATAATAAAAAAATCTGATTAGCATCTAATTCTATCTAATCTTCTGAAAATGATTGCTTTTCATCAGAATAGATCCTGGCTTGCATTATTTTATGAGCTCAGTATATAAACATCTGGATTTATGTTCTGCATTAGATACTTTGAGACATTATTATTGACTTTAAACAAAGGGATTTTTTTTCAAAACAATTCCCTTGTTAGAATTTAAAATATAAGACTATTTTCAAAGTGTTGACTACTATACTATTAGCAGAATACACTTACCTTAAAGTGAGGCATATATCTTCAAAGATAAGTAGATATTCTAGTACAGGTCAATGTTACTTTTATCCATAAAATCCACAACTCTGACCATTTGTTTGAATATAAATCCAAGTGATTTTTAGAGGATGTCCACTTGGCCAGTTAGCATCATATAGGCTCTGAGAGTCATTTCAACTATCAGTTTCCAATCAACATAGTCCATCTGTCTCCAAGAAACCATAGTGGGCAGCATGCTAAGGTATGAGTCGTTTCAGTCACACCTTCCTGTACATACATTTCCCATACACAGACTTCAGGGAGATGTTTTAGCAATCATTATGTTTTAATAAGGAGCTTAGGATTGTCTGCTACTCTGCCTGTAGTCTCCTTCAGTATTCAGTATTCAGTATCAAGCCTTTAAAAATAGCAACGTTTAAATATGAGCTGTGGAAGTCTGTGATGTGATACACCCAAGGGATAGATCTATTTTTCATATCATCTATCTATCTATCTATCTATCATCTATCTATCTATCTGTGTCTATATCTGTACAGATAGATAGACAGACATATCGACCTCCATCCCCTAGAACATCACTATATATGAATACCTCCATGTATGAATATGTCCATACAAATCTATCTCTTTGTCCTTACTATAGGTTTGTGTGTACATCTCTCCATAGCTAATTATCTTTAAATTCTGCTCTTTGGATTTGTTTGTTTCCATTTTATGAAGGAATAAATGAAAATTAAGTGACAATAAGATAATTTTCCAAAGGCAGAATTAAAATAACAATAATAAAAAAACAGCTGAATTGGGATTCAAAATTGTTCATCCGCATTCATGATTCTATTGTATTTTCTTTACTATGTGAAATCATCTCTCCTATTTCCTATATAAAAATCGTGATCTTTTAATGAAGGTGAAGAAAAATATCCAAATCAATTATTATTCTTAAGCCTAGGGATTGTCTATAAACATATAAGGAATAGAGACTCTCATATATCATAATCATATACTTGAGATATTAATTACTTATCCAAAAATATAAGGATTATTTGAAAATTGCCTTATTATCACTTTAATGTGATTCAAGAGTCTGAACAAATTATAGCTCTGTACATTGGATCAGCATGCTTAGAAATTCTTAAAAAATCAGTTAGATATTATTTGCTCACACAACCCTACAGCACTTTAGTGAAACACAGAGACAGATTGAGGAGGACTCAAAGATCCTTAGAATATAGTGATATACCACCTCACAACAGTCAGAATGGCTAAAATTAACCAGTCAGGAAATGACAGGTGTTGGCGAGGATGCAGAGAATGCGGAACTCTCCTACACTGTTGGTTGGAATGCAAACTGGCATAGCCACTCTGGGAAACAGTATGGAGGTCCCTCAAAAAGTTGAAAATAGAGCTACCCTAAAAGTTGAAAATGACCCAACAATTGCACTACTGGGTATTTACTCTAAAGATGCAAATGTAGTGATCAAAAGGGGCACATGCACCTGAATGTTTATAGCAGCAATGTCCAAAATAGCCAAATTATGGAAAGAAACTAGATGTCTATCAATGAATGGAAAAAGAAGAGGTGATATCTATATCTATATCTACTATATCTATATCTTTCTATCTATCTACCTATCTACACACACACACACACACACACACACACACACACACACACACTGGAATACTATGCAGCCATCAAAAACCCAAAATCTTGTTATGTACAACGACATGGATGGAACTAGAGGGCATTATGCTAAGTGAAATAAGTCAATCAGAGAAAGACAGTTATGATATGATCTCACTGATATGAGGAATTTGAGAAACATGACATAGGATCATAGGGGAAGAGGGAAAAATGAAACAAAATTAAACCAGAGAGGAAGACAAACCATAAGAGACTCTGAATCCTAAGAAATGAACTGAGCGTTGATGGAGGGGAGGGTGTGGGAAGGACAGGGTGGCTGGGTTATGGACATTGGGGAGGGTATGTGCTATGGTGGGTGCTGTGAACCATGTAAGACTGATGAATCACAGATCTGTGTCCTTGAAACAAACAATATGTTATATGTTAATTAAAAAAAAGAATACACTTAAAACAATTAGATTCATCTTTTGTTCTGGCTAGAACAATGAAACTATATTTGAGAGTTATTAAGTGGTGGATTTTTAAAAACTATCTTTACCCTTAGCACAATATTTCATTTTTATCCTTGGTTTCCTTTTGCTTCTTACTAATTTTTCATTTGTTTTATTGTGGAACTATCTCAAAATGACCAAAAATTTGACTGCAATTCAGTTTTGTTGTTGTTTTGTTTTGTTTTGTTTTGTTTCTGAATCATTTGAGAAAATTTGCTGCCATGATGCTGCATCATCCTTGCTTTCTTTCATGTGAATCTCCTTAAACAAGTACATTCTTCTATGTAACCACAATTCTACCTCAGAATCAGAAAAGCATCAGTGATGCATTACTAACATCTAATCTTAAAACTCCATTCATGTCTCTCCAATTGTGCCAATAATATCCTTTATCACAAAAATCCAGTTCTAACTAGTGTGTTGTATTTAATCACATTTAAGCTACATCAATCTGGAAAAGCTCTTTACTTTCCCTGACTTTAATGGCCTTGACACCTTTGGAGGATTATAAGATAGTTATTTTATAGAATGCCCTTCAGTGTGGGTTTGTTTGATGTTTCCTCATGTTTAGATACAGGTTATACACCTTTGTTAAGAAGGGACTTCTTATTTCATCCTATCAGGTGGCATTGCTTCAATTTTCCTATTACTAAAAAGATCCCCTTAGATCATTTAATTCAGTTTCTGTGAAGCTCTTCCTTCTTTTCCCCTACTGTACACCAACATTCATTGTCCTGTATGGATACTCTCCTCATAGCCCTCATACTGTGACAGCTCACATATAGCTGACCCCATATAAATGCTCTCCTCACCTCAGTTGGGTTCAGACCCTCTCAACTGTGCTGCCTCACTGTATGAATGACCTTATACCTCTCAGACTCTGGCTTCTGAAATGGCACCTCTCTTATGCCATTTGCCTTTTTACCCCTTTCTGGTCTACTTCAAACACTCCAAGCTGACAGGCCTACCTGCATGGGCTTAGTACCCTGCATTGATACTTTTTAAAATCTTTAAATAAGTTTTGACATCTCACACCAGAAAGTCCCATATATGGAAGCCCTAATCTGTCTGCTTGGATTCTGATGCTCCAAATAAGACTGTTTCCTGTCCCGTGAAAGCTCTCCTCTCTACACATGGACTCCATGATCCCCTATGGAGTCAACCCTCCACCATGAGGACACCCACCCTTCACTTGGGTCCTGACATCCCACTCTGGGTTTCCATAACAATCAGATGCCCTCTCTGTCTCCAATAAGCTGAGCCAGCTGCCCTTCTCATGCATTGTTCTCCTTGACACAATTAAGCTCCACTGCATGATTTACTTCCCTGTATTGCCCTTCTCAGGCCTCTACACTCTGTGCCAGCCCTTTCCCCTGGCACGCTGGATGATGTTCTTATCCCATTTGAATTCCAGCTGCTTGTGCTGGGGAGCCGCCTTACATGAATATCCTTTCATGATGCACAGGCTCTGATACTGCCTACTAGGCTGCCTCTTGTGTAGAAGGCTTGCACACTAACTTGTGCTCTAATACCCCATGCCAAGCTATGCTTCAAAGCCCCTTGGTGGACACTTTCTCAGCCTTCCTGTACTCTGACACCCAGCTCTGCACCACCTCGGCTCCCCATACCCCCATGCGCTAAATGCTTACTCTAGTCCATCTAATTCTTTTGAATTGAATTGCTGGGAAGGGAAGGGAAGAGGAAGAGGGAGAAGAAAGGGATGAATGTTTACTTATAATTCCTCTATTTATGTTACACTTTATTTAAATGCATAAAATAACTTAAACCTTATTTTAAAATTATTCTTGGGAAAAATCAGAAAACAAACAACTTGGATTTAAGTGAGCTATATATAGAGAGAGACTCAAATGCATTACCATGATGTTCAACAATTTGTGTCAGAAAAACTTATTCATCAGAATAATGCCTTACAAATTTATGGTTCCAAAGATGATTCAGATTTAAGTAAGGTTCTCTTGGATAAAGGCCAGTTTTCCTTTTAAATATCTTCAAACCCTTACCTCAAATTTCTTAAGAAAGTCACAAGTTCAACTTCCACTTCATGGTATTTACTCATGTGACACTGACAAGAACTACTGATTTAAGACCAAAAGCAGCGATAAGCAGAATGAAATAATTAGTGATAAGCAGAAGAAGATAATTATCCTGAACATTTCAAATATCATCTCTTTTAAGACCTACTGGATCAAATGCTAATTTTTTCTTTAAAAAATTAAGTTTGCATTTTATTCACTTGCAGAAAGAATACAGACCCATTAAGTGTCATTCTATAATGGAAATGAAAGGTCATAACTAAATTGGAGAAGGCTTTTATCCGTTAATGTGCAGATAGTAGCAGCACCTGCTCCATCATTGCTATGAATCAGCATGAGAAATTTGCATTAGAGTGAAATGACAGCAGATTCCAATTCAACATGTTGAGACCTATCCACAAATTTTATGTATTTTTGTACAGAGAGGCATTAAATGTTCAAGAAAATAACTTGAATTCTAAGAATACTAAGAATTCTACTTCTGAAATCACAACTGTCTCCTCTCAACTCTCCACTGATAAATATAGTCCATCTCTATTTCAGCTCTTTCCATCTCCCTATTTCATAAACACATACCAATATACGTTCCTTAAAAACAAACTGTTATGTTTATTTACTGGTGAAAAAAATATAGCGTAGTGGTGAAATAAGAAACAATTCATGCTTACTCTTGTTTGAAATTAAATTATACTCTTACACTTTTATGCTCTCATTCTAATTTTTAGGATTAACTCTGAAGATGATGTCAATTTTGCACTATCACTATAGGCTCTCTTCCAAATTTGATTCATATTAAAATGTTACACTGAGACCATCAATGTCCTCTGGTCACCACCATTCTGGGATTCTGCACTTTCCTTAATTCTGTGCTCTGTTGTTAATGACATTAAATCTACCAGTTGCTCAAGCCAGAAATTCCATTATTCCCATTCTCACAGCTGATCAGTCACCAAGGCCTCAGAACCTTAAAATGCTTCTAAAAATCCGCCTGTTCCTTTATATTTTACTTCTGTGTCCTGGCCAATTGGCTCCACTTGTCAGCTGGAAAATTTCCTGGATGATCACTCTGTTTCTATTATTTTCTCTTTGAAATCTACTGTCCACTGGAAATACCCCTAAAACATAATTCTCATTATTTTAACTAGTACAAGTTTTCAAAGGTAGCTTACAAAGTAAGTCTAGAAACTTGGCATCACACTGATGCTCTGCTATCTATGCTATTTCACCTTTTATTCTCTGTGGCTCTTCTACCTCCTGTTAGACATGCACCCTAATCAAGGTGCAGTGGGTAACTAGCTTCATGCCTTTGCCCATTATCATACATCAAAGAGCACCAAAAGGACTTTTTTTTTTTAATTTACTAGAAATAACATTGGTGCTTCTTTAGCACTTCTGTAATGATATTGTTATAACATTTATTAGTCTGTCTTGCATTAAATGTATTTCTTAATATGACTTTCTCATTAGGATTATTATTATTTCACCTTTATAACTTTCTCTTCAAATATCTATAATGGTGAAACAGTCATCTCAAATGTTTAATATATATTGAATTATAAAATATGATTATGGGATTTATAACAAAGATGATCATGCACTGGGATACAGAATGGGTAGACTTTTTAGTAAGTGGTATAAGACAAATAGATTTCACGTAAAGAAAAAAAATATTCACTCCGACTTCATAATATAAACAGCATATTTGGTGTAGATTGCAGATTTCAGGGTAAGAGTGGAATAATAGGCTTAAAAAGAAAGCACTAGAGAAAATCTGCATAATCAGAAAATAGGCAAAGATATATTACAGAATACAATAAACACTATCCATAGAGATTACAAAATTATATATTGAACTGTGAAAAGACAACATTAAAACAATGAAAAGGCAAGTAACAGACACGGAGATGACACTTGTAATCCTACATCTGATAAAGGATTTTATACTAAATAAATAAAGAACTACTACAAATTCAGCTAAGAGCAAAACACACAACCAATAGACAAAATACTTGAATAGGTATTTCACAAACAAGGATATTGTTAGGGAGCTGGGACTAAATTTTATTATTCATTGTGGGAATGCACAAGAGTATGGCTCAAAATACCAAGATCAAATGAGGTGAAACAAAGAACACTCATGTATACTGCTAAAGGGAGTATAAAATTTCAACCATTTTGGAAAAAAAATGTTGGTAATATTTGAAATGGGACTATTTCAAATAAGGCTGGGAATTCTACTCCTAGGTTTACACCTAACAAAATGTCACCAAAAGACTGGCAGAAGAATGTTCACAAACAGTATTCATAGTAGTCCCAATCTTGAGATTGACCAAATGCCACCAGTGAAAATGAGATAAATTGTGATGTAATCACACAATTAAATGACATATACCAATGACAATGAAAAACCACATCTACATACAACAATAGGGATGGATCTCAAAACAAAATGGGAATAAAAGAAGCCAAAGATGAACTTGGATGATTCAATATGTGTAAAATTCAGAAACAAGAAAAATAAAGCTTTTACAATATGTCCAGAGGTTGGTTCCCTTTGGGGGAAGGTTGTAACTGGAAAGTGGCATGGGGAACCTTCTGGGATAATAGTAATATTCTGTATTGCTTTAATTTTAGGTGTTTTGTTATGTTTTATTGTTTTTATCTGTGTATAGTTTACACAGATGTATTCAGTTTTCAAAAATTCATAATAAGAATGTACACTTATGATTTCTATGGCTTTCAATATGTGTGGTATACCACAAAAATGTTTTAACATTCTACAGGAAAAAAATTACTTACGTGTATATAATTATCTAAAATATATAAAAAGATACTGATCTGAAAAAAATATTCTATTACTGTGATTAAAAATTTTAGCTATTATGGTTCCATCAAAAATTAGGAAGGTGGAAGTGGTGAGGAAGGAGTTCCAGGAGAACCGGAATGTCATTCTAAATATTTGAGATGTATATTAACACTGAGGCATATCTTACCTTCAAGGAGAATGAGGAATGTCCCTGTCCTTTAGTTAATTGTATCTATACTGCAGGCCTAAAAAATAAATCTATACTGCAGGCCTAAAAAATAAATCTATACGGCAGGCCTAAAATATAAATTGATAAATAAATTTAAAAAATAAATTGAAATCTTAATCTCAATGCCACTTAATGTCCTAAAGTATATATAATATACTCTAGTTACTTTATGTAATGCTTTTAGTCTTAATTTTGTCTTTGAACCTTAAAAATATTATCTATTGACTGAAACATAGAGTCTGGAAGTTGACCAATAACCAGGAAAATTTTGTCATTATTTTATTGAGAAAATAAACAATAAGAGTATATCAATTTATCTACCATTATTCTATACTTGGTTTTAAAGATTTATTGAATTGGAAGTCATTGACTTTTTCTATCTAAATATCAGTTAAACTTTTTAACTTTATAGTGAATTTGTATGAAAATGATGATACATGAGTTAGTAAGATAACATACTGAGAAGTTAAGACAAACATACCCCAGGCTTTAATCTCCATAACCAATGGTACATCACAATGAAATGCAAGAAAAGATGTTCAGAATCAACAAATGACAGATATTAGCAGTAATAATAAAATACAAGAAATACCATTAAAATATATCCTTAAAATAATAAATTAAGTTGTACTCATAATTTATATTTATTTTCTTTAAATCCAATTAGCCAACATACAGTACATCACTAGTATCACACGTAGTGTTCAACAATTCATCATTTGCATATAACACCCAGTGCTCATCACATCACATGCCCTCTTATCCTTGCACAAGTCAAAGTAGTTAAAATTAACAAGACAGGAAACAACCAATGCTGGTAAGGGTGCAGAGAAAGGGGAACCCTCTTATATGTTTGGTGGGAATGCAAGCTGGTAGAGCCATTCTGGAAAATAGCAGAAAATAGCAGTTCCTTAAGAAATAGCAGAAAATAGCAGTTCCTTAAGAAATTAAAAATAGAGCTATACTATGACCCAGCAATTGCCCAACCAGGTATTTGCCTCAAAGATAAAGCTGTAGTGAAGTTAAGGGGCACCTGCACCCCAATGTTCATAGTGGCAATGTCCATAATAGCCAAGCTGTGGAAGGAGCACAGATGTTATTCATAATTAATAGATTGGGAATATTCAGAAAAATCAAAAGTACAGAGAAATACTTTTTATTATAAATCCCAGATGTAATTTTCCTCAATTTTTTGGCTCACAAAAATAATTTTTTTTAAATTTTCTACTATTTGACCACCTTTTTTTAAATTTTATTTAAGCTTTTTTAAAATTTAAACGTATAATGTAACCCCACCACCCTCTCCGAATTCCTTTCCCCCCCACCCCCCTCAGTTTGTTTTATGACATTAAGAGTCTCTTTTGGTTTGTCTCCCTCCCGATCCCATCTTGTTTCATTTTTTCTTTTCCTACCAGCTTAACCCCCACCCCCGTTGCATCTCCACTTCCTCATATCAGGGAGATCATGTGATAGTTGTCTTTCTCCAGTTGACTTCTTTCGCTAAGCATAATACACTCTAGTTCCACCCATGTCATCGCAAATGGTAAGATTTCATTTCTTTTGATGGCTGCATAGTATTCCATTGTATATATACACCACCTCTTCTTTATCCATTCATCTGTTGATGCACATCTAGATTCTTTCCAAGACTTGGCTATTGTGGACATTGCTGCTATAAACATTCGGGTACACGTGCCCCTTTGGATCACTACGTTTGTATCTTTAGGGTAAATACCCAGTAGTGCAATTGCTGGGTCATAAGGTAGCTCTATTTTCAGTTTTTTGAGGAACCTCCATGCTGTTTTCCAGAGTGGTTGCACCAGCTTGCATTCCCACCAACAGTGTAGGAGGGTTCCCCTTTCTCCACATC